>VWYI01040493.1:51788-104431 GCA_013399455.1 Anthoscopus minutus
CTTCCCTTCCCTTCCCTTCCCTTCCCTTCCCTTCCCTTCCTTCCTTTTCAAATCATATTCAACAGCTCCTACACCTACCTGTCATGGACTAAATGTTTAATGCAATAGTTTCTATAGTTCACAGCTCTGCTCCAAGAGGGTGACTGCTCAAAGGCCCTGGCAAGAATATTTTGATGTATCATTTAGAATTTAGGATCTATTTGAAAAAAATATGATTGGAATTGGTACTGTTGGTATGGCAAGGTGTTAGAGTGCAAATAAGAATAAGGCAGGCTTCAGTATCAAGGGGAATGACATCCAAAAGGGCCAGACTTAATAATTCCTTCCATCTGCCACCTACAGATGACAGAAGGTTGATCAAGCCATCTTAGTGTGATCAAAGGGGCAAAGCACATTTTCAGCACAATTATGTAGCACTAATCTTAACGATTATTCTATTTGTCAGCAAGAATTGCTTGCTCGTCATTGAATGACTTACATAAATGTATTGTGTGAAGAACTCAGAAAAGGTGTCTGTAATTGTTTTAAACATATTTCATTCGTTTTTAATTTGTAAACTGATGTGATTGGTGTGGAATAAAGCAGCCTCATGCTTCCTGCCCCAGGAAATTCTTGGAAATTAGGTATTTCAACTCAGTAGGATTCACATTGCAATGTATTTTAAATTACAAGAACTGAGTCTTTTGCTTGCTTCTGTCCATCTGTGTTATAGTTTTGGATTTACTTCTATACAAGAATGTATAGATTGCTTCTTATCTACATAGCTTAGTGCAGCTTACACAGAAAAATCAGGAAGGAAATCTCAAAGGCAATTATGTTGGAATTAAACAGCTGCAAGGAATCGTCAAATGCATTCTGGCCAGACCCAGCGGGAGTGTTTGAAATCGTTTGAGTTTATGTGAAAACTCACCTCACATGGACTTTCTGAAGGAAGACATAAGTCTCTGGCCAGGACTCTGTGAAATTTCTCAGAATTGCTCAGTTTCCCCCAGTCCTATAAAGACATTACTGACAGTCAGCAGAGCTCTCCTGTGCTAGTGGCTACTGATTGTAATCCCTTTTCTCCCTGCCTCCACAGGTAGGGAATGTGAACAAATATCCACTGCAGTTAATGGGATCACCCTAAATCCTTCAGAGAAAGCTATCCTACTCCATTAACCCACTGGGGACTGGCTGTAACAGAGGCCAGAGTGTGGTTTAGTTCCAAACCTACCGCTACTGCCACAGAGTTTCTCAGGATGCCGAGCAGCGTGCACAGACAGGGCCGACTGCGCTGAGCCAGCAACAGTGACCTGCTGCTCAAGCTGGGAAGCACATCAAGGAGCAGGCCTGACTAATTCCACCACCAGGCTAAGATCATGCTGTATATATGACACATCTTTTCAGTTTGCCCAGGGGAACATCCCTTCTTATAATTTTGGCTTTTGATGTGCAGCACCTAAGGAACAAAAATACTTAGCAAGTTGCAAACATAAAGGGTACACCCAAAAGCTTCTTGCTCCAAGCCCATATATCTGATATTGAAGGTGCCCATTGGCACATTCCAAGCAAAAGCAATTTTAAAAATGAACTAAACTTACTATTATTGATCTGATTTTGTCTGCTGTGCAAGGTGCAGCCCTTCCCCCTGAGGTACCTATGCAGTTCCACAGCTGACGGCCACTCAGAGCACAAGTTGATTGATTTCCTATTTGTATCCAACAGCACTTTAGTGGCATTAAATATTATTTAATGGCACTGATTAAATTTTAATGGAATGATAAAAATTCCTGCAACCAAAAATAACAACAACCATGTCTCCCTTAACTGCTGTACTGCTCCAGCTCTGAAACAAGCACGCTATCTGGTTGCATTGGAGGGTCACATCTTGATTAAGCAGAGTGTCAAGAGTATTGATAACATCTTTTCAGTATTCTGGGGAGCAGCCATCAACAAAACCCTAACAGAGTACAATGGTTTCTACTCTTTATTAATCATGAAAATATATTTTCCATTGGAGCAGAAGTGCAGTGTATGGATACATCACTCCTCTTTGCCCAAATCCACACTGCAATGCCTTCCATTTCATAGGAACTGGTGTTTAAAATGGAAGTCAGTTCACATGAATCTTCCTGTTGCAAACAATTATTGTTACTAGAAATCTTCAAGAAAAATCAAAACAAAGTTGACAGGCAAATAAAAATGACAAGTTCAAAACAAAGGCTCATTAAAGCTTACAGAAAGAAAAAAAAATCCCATACCAACTTCAGCTTAATAAAAAAAGAAGATTCTGACAATCGCAGTCCTGTTACATAAAGAGATGCCAGAATCCACATTTGTGATTGTTTTATATGCGTGGTGTCAGGAAACTGCCCTTTCAATAGTACTAAATGGGACACATATAAAACATATTTACTTTAAAAATCAAATGCAGGTGAGCAGGACACTAATTTAATTTCTCCTTTTATGGTAAAATTTCTCTCTCCTTTCTGGGCTGCAGCTGTCTGTTTGCAGATTGCTTGACTTGTCCAGAGAATGCAGAACATGGACAGAATCTCAAATTGTCAGGGCAGAGCAGAGGGGAGAAATTTTCTCCTATTGGTCAGCAGTATGTGGTATGGGTCAGATAGGCAAGTTTGCCTGTTCACAAAAACCATGAAAATAAAAATATTTCCCATCACAATATGGAGAAAATATTTATGGAAATAATTCACTGCAGCTGCTCACTGCATGATCTCTGACTTACTTGTTTTACCAATCCCAAGAGGTGCACATTGGGATATGTCAAACTGCCCGTGTCCTGCTAGGGCATGCAGTTCCTCTTGGGAGATAGTCAGCATCTCATGTGATTTCACCCTTTTACACACAGAGGCAAAAGAAGAGAAATGAGTAAACTAAAATACCTGCATGGTTCATGCTCAGGAAACTGAGAAGTTTCCTGAACACACACATCAGAGGGGAGCAGTGAGGTGGTGCCAGACAGGGAAAATGTTCTATTTCCTATGTCAATCCTATGGCAAATATTTGCAAGGACTAAGCAAGCACACTTAATTGGCTACTCTTCTTGCAAGCTGAAGCCACAGAAAATGTTTATCTTCAAATCTGATTTCATACCTTAGCTGTCACAGTGGAAATTAAACATTCTGCAAGTCGCATTTGCTGTCAAATATGGAGACAGTTGGCAAATGAGGCCATAAAGCTAGAGATTAATTACTGGTTGCATGAATTGTTGCTGTTTTCCTCTGTCAATTACGTCACGGTTAATCATGGAGTGAACTCATGAGAGTTTTGTATCCTCCCTGCATTTTTCACAAATAAAATGTAAACAAATGTAACCAGAGGTCAGACTAAAATGTCTGTAATCAGTGGCACAAAGAAGTTCTTGGAATTGCAGCATCTCTCTCTCTCAAGATTAATTTATAAGTTTTAATTTCAAAAAATAATTTTAAACTAGCAGATCAAGACATCATGATTTATTTTATGAATGTAAGCAATATTTAGGCACATATTTACTCCTGGTATAAGATTTTCTGGTCATTATATTTAGTAATTTCTTGCTTTTTTAGCCTCAGAGTTGCTTACATTAGGCTACATAAGATATTTCATAAATGGTCAGGAGCAAAAAGGGAAATAAAAGAAGAATGGAAGGGATGTATGTAGTGTAGGTCAGTGTGCTTAGTCATAATTACTGAGCTAGGTATTTCTCCCTATGAGGTCACTCTGGACTGGGTTTTCACCAGAAGGACTAGCTATAATAGATAAAAGCTAAATTTCATAGAAAGGTAGAAAAAAGAACTATTAAAGAAGGCAATATATCTGCCTATATTGGGCAGCCAGCAGCCTATCAGTACTCCTCTAGTACTTTAGAAAAAGACAAGCAACCCAGCTGCCTCCTCAGGTTGTTTTTTTAGAAAATGTGTTATTACAGTTGAAACCATTAAATAAGCCTAGATATCAGCATTAGCCCATATTCACACAGAATTTCCCACAGGACACAAGTTGAAAAGAAGGTTGTAGAGACGTCATTAAGGTATGTGGATAGGTGAGGGGATGAAATCTTCCTGATGTAGCACACACTATAAGCACCATTTGAGCTGTTTTCCTTGGATTGCAGGGACAGACAAATCCACTTCCCACAAGAGTTAGGGAGTCTTCTTCCATCAACTTTGACATGTAGGACATTATTCACACCTGCAGCAGTTCATTCCTCCCTACAGATAGTTATGGCCACACTGTAATTAGCACAATGTCTACGAATACTTGTAAAAGAACTCTGCAAGAATAAGAATTATTCTCACTTCTACCTTACAGGACCATAAATACCTTCACCAATTTTCTTCCTTCCACTTGGCACAAAGGAATAGGAAGTTAAAAACCCTGCTCTGGATCAAATGACAACTCCTGCTGACAAAAACAAAAAAATACCTCAGTAGGTTTTATTTCAAATACAGGAAAAAAAGCCCTATGGACTACACTTCACAAAAATTATTAAGACTGAGCATTAACTAAGGAAAAAAAATATATGAACAATTGCATCTAATTGCTTGACAATAATTATCTTTGATTGTGGAAGTTGGTTATAATTTGCACTTGGCACTGCCCAGTGATACAGCATGGGTAGAAGAGAAGTCGTCACACAGTTCTGTGTCACAACAAGCCATTTGTATAATTTGAATCATTTGAATTGACTAAGATAACAGCATCTCAGTCTTACACTGGAAGATTGGCAATGTGTGAGATAAACAAGACATGCTGCTCAGATAAAGGAATAAAAATTAGCAATTATTGAGGGGTTATCACTTGAGTTTGCTAGACATAAAACTGATTAAGGGCATCACCATCTATCTTTTCTGCAACCTAGAGGCTGACTGGTATGAGATGTTTGTTGTTTCTTGCCTCCTGAGCCAGGAATATTGTACTTCCAAACAGTTGTGGGAATGGAGGCCAGCAAATGTATTTGCCTTCACCTGGAAGGTGAATGTACTCAAATATGTAAAAGATGTCAGGATACTACAATGGTTACACCAGGGCAAAGAAAGAGGTTAAAGGGGAGACTTTCTTTGTGGAAATATAGAGAAGAAAGAGGCACAAAAAGTAAGATAATATCAGTGACATTTACACACAGATTCACCATTGTACACAAGCCCCAGTTTGTTCTTTGCTTTCATTTCAGCTCCCCAGCATAAGCTCCAGTGCCCTGTGTGGGACTGGCACTTGTTTTCACTGAAGGGAATTGTGGCCTGACATGAGCATCATTTTCATATCCACTTTCTTTACGTGATTACAATTAGACCTAAACCTTCCTACAGTTGTTGCAGAAATTCAAACCTTAGCATAGATACTCAAAATTTTATATACTATCTTTTGTTAAAGTCTGTAATTCTCGCCTCCACAGAGACGGATAACATCAATTTATAGATACATACATCTTAAAGAACATAAATAATTTAATTCTTCACTAGAGTTACCAATAACTAAACAAATAATGGATAATAATGTGTTTGTCAGAATAATGAGTCTGTGAGGGAGATCATGACATCCAGTCACTCCAGTGAACTGCATTTCTCCAATCTATTGTGCCAGAAACTACATGACATTCAGGTTACAGCCAAATGAAGATTGGAGTATTCCCGTGCATGCTGTTATGACTGTGAAAATAATTAGTTGCTTATTAACCTACAAAGGATTATCTTGAACCAATAAGATTCTGCTGGTTGGACTGGAGCCATTTGATTACCTATTACTTCTGTTTACAGGGAACTGGGGACTGCTGCAAGTCACTCTATCAGTTGTTATGAGAAAATTACTTTTTCCAATCAAGCTATCATGATTACATGGTTTTACCTTTTATATTTAGTGATATATGAGTTACTACAATGTTGACATATATATATATATTTTATTATTTTAACAGTTGGTCAGCTTTCAGGTTTGGGCACAGGGCTGTTAAAATTAACTGCAATATGACAATAAGATGTCAAGGAACCTCCTGACAAGACCAAAAGAAAAATACAACAATATCAGGTAAGAAGGCTGAATTATTGCAGTGGTAAATTAATATCACGTACAATCTGAAAGGAATACTTGGTTGGTTACATTCCTGACAGGCTTATGCTTGACAAATCTTCAGTCCATGGTGGAGAGCAGTACATTGCTTATTTCCAATTCATGTCAAATTCTGGACTAAATCCATACAAATATTTGAAAACTGTGTCTGCAATAAGCTGACTGGTTCAGCATCTGATTTTTCTATAACAAAAAAAACCCCCAAACTAGCCAATCAACCAAGCAATATTTAAAGAAAACCAAACCAAAACAACAAAAAAACCCCCAAACAAACAAACAAAATCCAAAAAAACACACAAAAAATCAGTGGGGAAAAAAAAGCCAAACAACACGAACTGAGAATTTTATGGGATTGCAAGCTTACTCAGCCATCACAAATGCCTGAAAGGCCAAGCACTTAGCTTTCCTTGGTAGAGATTAATTAGCTAGCTGTGACTCCCAGATCTCTATTTTTAAATAATGACTTGCATAAATCTCTGAAGACAAGAATTTAACACTGCTACATTACACACAACTGTAGCTGCAAGATATTACTATCACTGGAAATTTAAGTTTGAGGGAACTGATGTAATGTTTTTTCCATGAAGAGTAAGAAAATTAACCCTGACACCTATATAACTCCACTTGGGCTCACCGTGATTTCCGATAAAGCACTACAACAAATTGCATCCTCATATTTATACAACCACAGAGTTGGTAATATTAAAAAACTTGGCAAGGTGCCTTTGTTTTAGCTAGAAGTAACACTTGTGAAAAGGGAAACATTGCAGTAAGCAAGGCCTGGTGCATTTGTTCCAAGGCTACATTACAAACATTCATACATAGATACTTATACCTTCAGTGAAGGTAAGCAGAACTATTTTGCCATTTTTTTAGATTGTTTTTGTATGTTTGTGCTTATTACCACTGGGCTCACAACTCTCTCATTCTGAGCAGCTGCACTGAAGTAGGTTTAACCACCTGCAGGTTTCAGATAAGAGTTGTTCCTTTTTCCAACTCAGGTTTTGAATTCCCCCAATTCATGTAAAATTTCTGTCTGCAGTCATGGTAAAGACAAAGAGCAGGATGAAAGGAATAGCTACCTGCAGAGTGATCCTTGATAGCTGTAGACCCCAGGATGCTGTCATCAGCAGGCAGGATTCAGGTGCCATTCATAAATGTGTTTTTTAACAGAATGAGAGTCAATGGAATTGCCATAACGTTACAGTGAGAAGAGAGAGGAGACACAAAACACTCCAAAGTTGATCCATGCTGCAATATTAAGTGAATTACCGACATTTTGCAGTAGGTTTATCTCAGGGAATACAAAAATAACTCAGCTTTGAAACATCCCAGTAGTTATTTAACAGGCGCAAAAGATCAACAGATAATTACAGTGTATTTTGTTAATTACAGTGGATATGATTTATGCTGTATTTTAATTACTACTGAGAACCTAGCATGAAGGATGAACATTTAAAAGTCAAGATAAATATATTAATACATCGCCTATAAAAATAAACCTATTAGGTAACATGTACTTCACTGATCTTTGCAAGAAACCGCCAAGCTATGCAAGAACAGCCCTTTTCTGTTTGTTATGTAAGACACAGTGAGTTACAGAACCATCTCTCACCATTTGCCAGATTCAGCAGGAAGGACAAGTTTTATCATAAGCATATACCTTTAAGAAGTCCAAAAGAAAGAAAACACTGAGTGCTTCACTTTAAATAGGTGACATCAAATGCTATCTTCTTAGCATTATTTCAGCCTTATGCTAATGAATTCCAGCACTGTTGTAGGTGAGTCTCTCCTCAATTATGCAAACTTTGGTCCTCAGTATAGAGGTCATTATGTGACATACAAAATTTGTATAGTAATGAGGTTATTCACATTCTTTTACAGTGCATAAGAATTGAAAACCAAAAGTGAAATTAGCTTTCTTCCTTGTCATTTTTGTCTTCATAGATTTAGGCTAATAACTCTGTGTTATGGTATGACTGGGATACAAATATTTCAGAACACAGCATTGAACCAATATCACAAAGCAAACACCATAGTGGGGAGCACTGCATTAATACTCTGCTCTTGAGCTCTGGGAAATGAATCTCATATGTAATACAGCGTGATGTTTACCAACTCATTACAATGACCCGGCTTGCTGCTTCCCCCGAAAACTGCAAAAATGGAAATGTCACACGTATTTGCATTCAGGAGGTTACTGTGTATCACTGCACACTTCTGATGCTGTCTAAACCCAAGCCTGTTTTTTGCTGTCAGTCCAATGGCTTGGCTGTGACCCCATGGAACTGACTTCGGGGACACCAGGGCACTGGCAGCTTGTGGCTTTAAAGAGATGAGGCACTTTGTTTCCTAAAGAGAGAAACTAGGCTCAGGACAACCCATATCCCACAGGATCTTCTGGAAATCTTTGGAATAGGCTGGAAGTGTGACTACAAGCAAGGGGATGTGGCAGAGGAGGGCTGGTGTGAGAAGCTGGAACTAGCTTGTGCATTGGAAAGGGATTTGAACTGATGAGAACAGGATTTCTGACTGGGAAGCTGCCTTGGCTCAAGGCGGTGCAGAGTACATCTTCAAGTATTAGGTACATACATGGATAAGGACAGCCATGTGCAGCTATCCCAGCTTAAACTTCCTCTGTTTCAGCTCTTGCTATTGGATCTTTTTATACTAAAAAAATAACTCAATATCTATGTATAATATATGGTCCCAGTGTCTTTAAAACACATTTTAGGCTAGTCACAAGTGTCTGGATTAAGACAGAAAAAAGGGTTTGGAGTTTTTTCCCCTGTTAAATGTTCATTAGGAAGCTGATGAAATCTACAGAGCCAAGCACAGCAAATTACTTCAGAGTGACATTCCAGTCTTGACAAGGCAAAGTGCCCAGCACCCTAACTTTGTGGAATATAAAGTGATGTAGAACACTTAGTTCCCAGCAGAAAGAGAAGAGCTATAGTCAGCCCAGCTCATATCCCACAAAGTGTCTTTCTGATAGTAATGAGGATGCGCTGGAACAAAAAAAGGCGGCCAGAATGTGGTTTCCATTTTAGGGCAATTATTGACGGTCCAAAATTCAATCTCACTGCAAACTAATAAATATAATTTCCAAAGAAGAACTCTACAAGCTATGTGACTGGCCATTTCTTAATCCTTAAGTTTTAGTTTGAATTTAGTTTGAATTTTGATTTCTTATTTTTTCAGTAAAACAGCATTCATCTCTGTTATGCACTATTTTGAGTTTAATGCAAATGTAACCTATAAGAATCATGCTATATTCAGAAAACTGACATGGCTGATTAACATCATGTTCTTCTGCTTTTCTGAATTAAGGCTACACCTGTGTAGAACAAAGCAGTGCAATACAAAATACATTTAACTTTATCTAGAGGAGCAAAGTGCAAACAAGTTCCATGTCTCCTGTCTGTACAGTAATAAAACAATTCAAGAAATGTCTATACAAATGGCCTGACCTTCTAAAGTAATAACTACTCAGCAGCTACCAGTGAAGTTGCTGTACCTCAGAAATAATTTAAACTAAAGCTATTTATTAAGTGGAAGTTTTTTACAAAAAAAACATGCAGTCATGGGAACAGAAATGGCAGGTGCACCTTGGGAAATCTCATCACTGTCAAACTCTGTAGTGAACATCTAACTTTTGGTACCAAAGTGTGTAAATCTGAGTTTTATTTTCACTGTGTTTTACACACAATGGCTGACAAATAAAAAGTAATTATGAATTTGTGGGGACACTTACTAATTCTTCTGGGCTATACTAAAATCAGAACTTCTAACCCAGCATTTATTCTCTTCCCAGTTCTCCATCTTCTCCTCTTGCAGCAGATCTGTGGCCTATGTGCAAAACCAGAATGACATAATCCTATTGTGAAAAGTGTTCTTTAAAAATTAGTTCTTTTAAAACAGTATCTTCTGTGACTTTCTGGGCGGCATAAGTAGAAGGATTCCATCATGTCTTAATGCACCTTCCAGAATTTCTCCGTTTTTAGGAGATAATAGCTGTTGTCTGATTCCTTTGTGTGAAATCCCAACTTATTTATATTGGGATCCTCAATCTGAGGTTGAAGTATTATTACAAAAGCAATGAAGTAGGCAACAAGTTCTAAACACAATTTTCTGAGAGACAGAAGTACATTCTGTTTCATGTTTATATTCAATGATCTTTACATGCTGACTGCAATACCATTATCACATCTATTTGAAATCTTTTTCTGCTACAGCACAAAAGAAATCATTCTTAATCACACAGTCTGGCAAGTCATTAGGAGACCAAAGTTGCCCTGTGTGCTGCAAGGGCTGCATCAGGAGAGATGGGGAGGTGAAAGACAGCTATTGCTCAGCTGCAGGACAAATCCCCTCCTCTACACACTGCAGAGTGGCAGCATCCAGCACTGGGCTGCTCTGCTCACCAGGTCAGCTCAATACAGCTTCAGCCTGGAAGAACTACTCTGGATTCAGAAAAAGGAACTTTGTTAAGACTGTGGTGACTGTTTAGCATCTCTGCTGAATGTGCCACTAAGTGAGCAAGTACTTGAGGTATGGAGCAAATGGTGTGGATGAAGTTACAAAATTAGTTGTCTTACTGAAACGTATTGTTTACCTTTACTTGGGCCATCCAGGTAACTGGAGGACTCTACCTGTTGTATTTGCAAGAAAGCCTCAGCTTCCATTCAGAAATAATGCCTGAGATTGGCAAGCTTGCTTACCCAAATGCAATGCAGCTGAAATTTGGAAATCAGAGAGAATTGCTGTAATTGCATTCAACAGTGAAGGTGGGTTGTCCAGGGAAGCCTTTGCCTGTGTTCCTTCTTCCAGGGAAGCATCAGTGGAATTCTCTCTGCTCTCATCCCTGAGCGTTTTTGTGCAGGACCCTGAGGAGGGAGAAGGCCTCTGTTCAGCACAGGGAAGCAAACACAGCTTCACTGGGACAGGATCCTGGTGTAGTCATGCTGTGCTGTGAAAAGTAACTTGGATCAATGTGGCTTTCTGTATTGTCAGATACCAGGTACTGCAATGCACCATTCTCTCTGGGTGATCCAGCACATGCCAGATGCTATTTCAGGAGCACCAGTGGTACAACTAAAGCTGATGGGCCGCTGGTCTTGTGGAAGAAAGTGAAATGGTGGGGACAAGGAGGTCCCATGAATGATGTCAGTTTTTGCATGTAAATGATCCTTTTCCTGAATCCATAAGACCGGGAGGTGCAAAACTCATCTATTCAGAAATTAAGGGACTTTCTCATTCCTGAGTTATATATTATCTGTTCAGTGACTTCTTGGTTGCCCTTTAAGACACTTCCTATTTTCTTCCTGTACCCACAGCTAAAGTTTCAGCCTTAGGTTTTGCTTAATATCTTTTATTACAGGTTTTGGGTTTTGTAGCTCCTGAACCTAAAAAAATTCTTAGTTCAAACTATGTTCCAAATTTTCTTAACCATTCACTTTGTCATTCAAATACATATTAACATAGATATATGTATGTAAACTGAAGCACTTCTGTAAATTGCTGTGATGAGATTTCCAGGACTCTTCATTACAATTAAAGAACCTTTAAGTCATTCCATCATATAAGAAGTCAAAGACTCTGGTCATGAGACTCAAACATGAACCCTCTTTTTTCAAGGTCATGTTTGTGGGGCAGTTTCACCGCGTGGTTGTAAAACCAAAACCCTGAAACCTCTGAGATTAACTCTTTCCCATCAATTCTTAATTCTACCCTACTAGTGGCATTAACATGCAAATATCTGTTGGAACATGCAATTTTTATCACAACTATTAATGAAATGCACCATCATAAACAATAAAGCTTAATTAGTAACTAAAGTGTCTATGGCAATTAAATAAGAAGGAAGTGTTCTGGAACACAGCAGGATACTTGAAGTCATTTACATTGCAAATGGACTTCAACGTTGCTATTGATGGAAGTTTGGGGGAAGTTTAGATTTTTAGAAAATGAGACATTGAGTCTATGACACTCAAATATGTACCTTGGCTTAACATGAACTTGGTAACTGGAAATGCAGGTGGAACTAATAGGAGCAGCCAATCACATGAAGTGCAATGAAGAAGCATTTAAAAAAAGGTTAAGAAAATCTTGTGCAATCTAGTGCAGTGACATGACTCATTAGTGTCAGGCCAAAATAGAACTTAAAATGAAGAAATACATGTTCAGTTATACAGTAAGGAAAATTTGTTAATGTATTTCATGCCTGATTATTTAAAAGTGAACACAGCTGCTTATTGTACTACACAGTCATAACTCGACCTGGAACACTGCAGCCATTTAAGATACACAGTAAAGGTCCTATTTCAGGACAGTTTGTGAATAACTTAAGTGGACAAGTGGTGGAACACTGTCCACTTGTTTCAACTCACAGTTCATTCCACTTGAACTATTCAACCTGCAACAGCAAAGCTGGATAGTTGTTGGAAGAAGGCTAAGTAAGAAGAAAAATAAAGAGGAAAAGAGCCAGGCAGCTGAGATTTGAGGCCAAGATTTCTCCTCTGCGACAGGAAGGCAAAACATGAGCGCTCTCTCTTCCTCAGAAAAAGTCAGTGAAAGCTACATGGGAAAGAATGATCACTGGCTGATTCACTAGGCAAGCGAGGTTTCAGTTTTGCACAGACAGCTCTGAAAGGAAGCAAATCCTCCTGGGTTTGCAAAAGGACAGGTCACCTCCAAACCAGACTTGTCCTCAAGCACCTCACTACTGTCTGCACCAAGACTCACCGTGTTCCCCCTGGGAATGTGCACTCAAGCATGCTGAAACATTCCTGGTCTTGGTACAGCAGCTGTGACTGTGCAAACTGCACCTGAGAGCCTCACAAAGGCCATGCAGCTTTTGAGCTGTCCATGAGGATATATTTAGGAAGAGGCAATTTGGGGTTCTTTATCTGCAGGGCACAAGAATTTGAATTGTTCCCACTGACAGTAGCTATAATATGCTCAGTCTAAGATTCATTTTTATAATAGAAAGAATGGAAATATAATGGCTTTAGATTCCTTCCTTTCACAGGTTTCCATGAACTTGAAGTGCTTTAATTTTCAGACCTATCTAAATCTGAAAACACTGTCTGCCATCTCTAATTGACCTTCAGAACCCCTTCAAGGATTTTTTCTCTCTCTTGTTTTTTCATGTCTCCTCCACTATCCCAAGCCCAGCATATCAATCTAAAGAGATCTTAAAAAAACCCCAAAATTCTGGGCTTTGGTGCTATAATAGAATTTCAGCTGATTTCGTAAAAATCCTTGGCATTATCTACTTTCTCCTTAAGGGAAGAGGTGAATAAACAGAGCAAAAGGTATTTGTCAATAGCTTCATAAATAAAATCCCTTGACACTTCTGGTCCTCTTTCATTCCTCTTTGTTTGCATATTTACAAACATCCCAGCATCAAAAGAAAGGATTTTCAAAAGCATTCAGGAGATTGTTTACTTTGCTGTTATTGCAACAGGAGGTAAAAGCATCCCTTACCTAATGGGAGCCCTCTCAGCCTTTGCTGATAGAAAAATCCATCTCCAAGGTTTTTCTTCCCAGAATGTGCATGGAATAAGCACCATAAGAAGCTGGTGTCTTAGCCACAGGGACCTCTGCTCTACAGGAGAGCTTCTCCCTGGAATATCTGCTGCTCTCCAGTGAACCACAGAGAGGGTCATTACCACTACATAGCCTTGACAGGTGGCAAACTTCTCTTTCTTTTGCTCTTCTATTATTATAAGGAGACACTGCCAGTACCTTTCTTCTGTTCTGAGGTACAGTGGGCACAGTGAATAGCCACACATACTTCTGAGAATGCTTTTCACTCCAACGCTCACATCTGTGCTACATAAAAGCAATGCAAAGGCATAAACACAGTGAAAGCAAAAAATAAAACGATGTTATTCAAGGGTTTGAAGTTTTTGCTTTATGCTCTTCTAATAACTCTGCAATGAAATGCCACTGGATCTTTTTAAATGAGTGCAGAAAATCTGACCTTGCAAGTGCTGGCTGCTCCTGTCCTGGTGCTGAGCACTTCCCCTATTGCTTTAGATCTCTGGTGCTCAATGCATGTTCTTTATAGCTGCGGGACCAATCTCATCATTTATATTTTTACTATTTCAAGGTGAAGGAAAAAATGGAATTGTCAGTTTGTATTGTTAAAGTGTGGCGTAACCACAGAGCTGACTTTTGGAGCAAAACCTAGAAACTGGAGGGCACATGCAAATGTCTGAATACTAAGTGGCTGAGAGATTGTTTTTCTTGAACTCAAACTTCAGTTAAATGACATGACATATGGAAATAGCTCCTTCAGGACTAGCTCACTAGTGTTCTTAAGACCTCTGATTCACCTTCCATTTTAAATGCAAAAACTTCCACAAGTTTTGTAAATATTAAACAAAACTATGGTGTGCACAAAAATGTATGGGCAGCTTTTAAGTCAGTTTGGGGAAGAAAAAGTACTGTGTTTTTTGCAACAAAAAAGCACCTTTTTTACCTCTGTAAATGTAAACTTTCAAAGGTGGTGGTGAACTCTGTCACACAGGGCCAGTAAGCCCTGCATAGATGAGGAAAGATAGCAACTTAAGAGACCTGAACCAGGAAACATTCACATTTTGCAAAGGGCCTTGGATCTTTAAAACGAGCCAAATCTAAATCCTAACTGAAAAATATTTACCTTTGAGCTATTTGTTAGGGGATAAGCTTAAGTCATGGATCTAGTTTGAATTTTTTTTGCTTCCCGATACCCGTGTTTCTTCCCTTGCCTATCAGTGCAACAAGCAGGGAATAAAAGCTGCCTCAGAATTATAGCATAAGGCACAGCATGGGGAGAGAGGATATTCACACAACTTAATTGAGACACTTTGCCCCAGGTTTTCTACAGCCACTGAAGAAAGTCCCCTTCACAAGGCAACTCAGAGCCCCTAAGTACGTCTGATCACCTCTCTCGGATATGACTCTGAAGAGAACTCCAGCAGTGGTGAGAAGAAGCTTTCTCTTCAATGAATACAGGGAAAATAGGAAAGCCAAGGTGTCCTAATGAAAGTTCCTAAGTGGTATTTTGAATCTCCTCAGTTCTGTTTATGCTTATTCCACAAGACTGGCTGACAAAAAAAGCAGGTGCCTCAGCTGGGTCTCCTTGCACCAGCTCCAGGGCCAGAGGTTAATGCTGAAGCCTGTAAAGCACCACAGCTGTGCAACAAGAGCACGAGAGGCAGAACAGGCAGGATGTAATGCTTCACATCACAACACACCAGATTCTGTCTCCAGCAGCAGATCTTCACAGAAAACATAACCAGGAGAAAGGCAGCACTACCAGTCAGTAACTGCTGCCTATGGAAAATGGAATATGAAGAGGTGCTGAAATAAATGCTGTGCGTTGTACTGAGAGGCAGTTTGCCCAACAGAAGTGCAATCTTGTACCTATTTTAAAGTGTTTTATGATTTTAAAGCATCATAAAGGTCAAAGTTTAATAACTGTGGTGTATAATTCCCCTCTACCTTTAGCTCTCTACACATAATATGCAGTGCAGCAGTTTGAGCAATGCTCTGCCAAGCTGACAGGATCACCTCAAGGGATGTAAGGGTAATTCACTCTCCAACTTCACTGAATCCTCTTTGGACCAAAACCTTCTAGTTGAACAAAAGTTGCCACAACGTGTCATCTGCTACAGCATATAAGAGATGTGAGATGTGGCAAACATTTGTAATTGAAAATACACAGCTGAGCACGAGAGGAAGCGGTATTTCAGAAAAGGAATCGGATGGTTCCACATGCATAAATGGCAATTTTACCTAGTGTTATGCAGGTCCTAAGAATAAAGCACTTGCTTTTGCTTCCACAGGAAGCAGATTCAGGCTCTAAATTGATTAGGGTGGCCACTTCTATTACTCTAAGAGCAAAACTCTAAGAGCCCAAATCAACATCTCACCTGGAGGAATCCACGTTCTCACAGCCTAAATACAATCAGTCCCTCAAATTAAAATAACAATTTATACAATTAATTTAATATTTTATTTTTTAGCTCTGGTTGTTCTCAGCTGCATCCATGAGGAGAGTGATCCAAAACACACCCAAGCCAACAAATTACTATTGGTGGCTTCAATGGTTTTAGATCAGAAACAGTTTAAATGAACTTGGACAGATTGTTGCTCTAGGAATTGATCACAAGCATTTAGTAATAAAAAGCCCAACATTTTAAGTCATTATGCAACAAAAACAATTTTTCACAGAAGAAAGAGAAACTTTTGTCTGGCCCACACTTTCATCTGAGTGAGCAGTAACACTTTTTGCACATTGAAAATCAAAACTCCTCTTCTACAAAAACTCTTACATGAAATAGCAAAATTTACTTTCTGCAAATGTTTATACCAGATGTGATTGCTTGACTGTTTGCAGAGTTAATGTGAGAGTGTGAAGTAAATTAATGTAAAAATTAATATTCATAGACATTTTTAGTTCACGTTATTCATCCAGCTTTGTTTAACACCAAAGCCAAGGAACAAATGTGCAGAACAAAAGGAGACATGAACATAAAACCAGTTTCCTTTCTTTTGTCCCGATCTTTCTACTTTTTGGACATAGCCTGTTACTCCCCAGTTCAGGCAGTTAGAACATCCATATTGAAAAAGAAAGAAAATATCCTCATTTTGCTCATCCCAGAACACAAATGTGGAAAAAATGTGGCATTTCTTAGCTGCAGAAAATTGCATCAGGGATAACCTCCCTTCCTGTGCTCGAGTCTATCTTCAGAATTAGTATTAATGCCGTGACACCATGCAACAGACATATGGAAGTGTTATTTGTTTCTCATTTACCAAACAGATAAGAATATGGAAATAGTTTCAGTCCATTTGTTTGATGAGCTTCCTAAGCCAGTAATAAACAAATCAATACAATTAGTTTTGGCTCATCATCATTAGAAACCTTCACTACTGGGATACAATTTAATTATACCTCTTGTTCCACAGCAAAGAAAAGCCTTTGAAAATGGACTTCTTTGCCAACGATCGAACCAGGAGGGAGGAGCAAGAGGATACATCAGTGATGGAGCAGTTATTATCTAAGCAGGGTGTACAACATATAAAGCATATTGTGCAATACAATTTCCCTGATTGCGAGCCTAAAATATTCCTGCCATTAAGTGCTTATGAGCAACCCAATGTGAAATCCAGCTGTAAAATGACTGTGTATATGACATGCTTCATGTGAATGTTGCAATTAACATGGCATGCATCAATCACTCTTGGACTTGATTACAAATGCACTAATCCTAATTGATTAATTAAGCCACAAAGTTACATATCATAATGTAGGTTAAAAAATCCTCACCATATGTGTTCTAATGTCCCAAAATACATTTTCATTGTGAAGATGAATGGTGATACTTCGCTCTCAGCTGTGCATCAAGGGTCTAACAAGTAGGGCTGCATTAAATACAGATATTCCCCAAACTGGAGACTCTTCAGTATAGGAATGCAGTGAGCTGTAATAGCAGTAAGGGCAATAAACATTCACAGTCAAATTCATTCGCAATCTGGAAAACTTTTGGGAGGAAAGGAGGAAAGGGCTGGAATCTAAACCTGACTTTCCTGATGAACTCAATAATCACAATTCTACGGTGGCAACACCAGCTGCAGAACAGTCCTCACCTGGGAAGGGGTAACAGGAAATCTGGAGGTTTTGGTGCACAGAGTGGCAGTTCTCCAGCAGCACCAATCAAAGCCTTGAGGCTTTAATTGGTATTTGCACACCATCTCTTTGTGCCACAGTTGCAGTCACCCTTTTCTAAACCAGGTCTGACAGGCTTGAAAGTGAAGATTACCCCAGAGAGGAGGCAGCTAGGGTAGGGCTGTGCCAATCTGTTTGGAGAGAGGAGCCCAGATAACCTGGAGCTGAAGATGAAAGAACTACACAGGAAAAAAACCTCCAGTGACCTCCCCATTGTGTCACCTTAGCAAAGGCCAGGTTTACCAGGTTTTTATTTGCCATGGTTTCAGTCCTCCAAGGAAAATACCTTGGAAAATCTAAGGTGACTTCATGCATAAATAATGCAATTGGGATCACTCAAAACCCATTACATTCATTTCACATCCAGTGCAAAGCTCACTGTTGTATTTATAACAATACATCTTTGGATGACACATTTTAGATTGACTTGTAGGAACTTTTTAGACAATCAATAAATGCTATCTCCAAATTAATTGCTTGGATATTTAAAAGTGTATTTCTGCTAGTATCCAGCGTCAGGCACAGACAATCAATGCACTCTGCTGTATAATTATTATCCTAATGTTCATCTTATTTTTGAGTGACACTAAAAAGAAAAAACTCCATGCTTTTAAAACACAAGAACTGCTGCATGTGTACTTGGAAAAACTGGGGTCTATTTTATATTTCTATATGAAGACTTAAGATGCTAACTTCAGACAGCCTTTTTGAGGTATCTTGCTGTAAATAGGCACATAAAAATTACAGTAGGTTGCCTCAGCTGAAATTCAAGTTAACTGTCATAATGACAATGGGAGATGTTGAGATGTAGTCTTTCCAAGTATATGAGGTTGGTTTTCAGTTTCAGCTGGTCTTCAGTGTTATCAGAAAGGACCAAATCATCCTGGAAGGCATGTATGAAAGGAAAATTACCCCAAGGTTTCCTTGTAATGCCAGAGTAACACTACCAATGCCGTATCTCAGCAGTACAGAAGCAGAGTGAGCATTTGAAGATTTCCAGAAAATAGTAGGATTTTTTAAAGCCTCTTATACAGGCTTCTGTGTTTTGCGTGGCAAAGTCTGTGAAAAATAATATTTTATGGTTATTTTTGTCTTCAGGATGGATGCAGTAATGTATTTTTCACTGCATACATGTATGCATTTGCCCTTCCTTAAGTTTAACACTTTCGCTTCTCCTTCATCAGTCCCTGGACCATAATCCACACGTAACGGTCCAGTATCACTTAAATTGTCATCTGAGTACACAGCTATTAAACAGAGCCGAGCTGATAAGAGGAAATGGTGACATTTGTGCATGGCTGAGTGCTGGAACAAATTTATCAGCCTCTTCTATAATGCATTATCACTAGTAACTGGTGTGGCAGAGTGGAGAGGGCACCATGTTGAGGAGCTACTTAAAGTCCATTTTCCTCTGAGGAAGTTTGCACTGTTCAGATTGAACTGTTCCCCTTTGCTGACTTGTCTTTGTAACACCTTCCTCAGCCTTACAGGACACGACTCTGGCTGCAAGCCAATAAAGCAAATCCTACAAGAGGCTGCAGTTCAGACAAAAGGGACGTGAGCCTAGGGGAAGAAAGGCACATTTATTTGCATAGTCATGCCTGAAGAGCATGGGGAGCTGAACCTTTGGCACAGTTCAAGGACCTCTCAACAGGGCAGTGCCTGCCTCACTCATTGCCTCTACTGAGAGTCCAGGGGAAATGCCAGCAGTAACCTTAACTCTACAGGGAAGAAAAAAGAAAGTTAATCAAATCTGGCCTCTTGTGTTAAAAATGTAGCAAAAGCATTTTCCAGGATGTCTTATCCTCTACAGTACTTTACATAAATACAGGAAAACTTCATCCAAACACATCTTTTGTTTTAAAGGCAAGACCCTGGGACCGTGAGATTTCACAACTTCATTGTCAATTTTGTATTATCTGCTATTCTTTGATCCCCACTTTTTGGAATCCATTGACTCGACGGAATGTACCACTTTTGCTGCAATCAAAGAAATTTCCTAGCCATCATGATTTCAAAGAACAGTGGAAAACAAACTCAAGAAGCCCAGGAAAAAGAACAAAAATCAACAGAATTCCAATTTTATCCATCTTAAGTCTCATCACCTCAGCTCCAGCCTTGAACAA
Organism: Anthoscopus minutus; assembly: GCA_013399455.1. Taxonomy (NCBI): domain Eukaryota; kingdom Metazoa; phylum Chordata; class Aves; order Passeriformes; family Paridae; genus Anthoscopus; species Anthoscopus minutus. Next base: position 71,682 of record VWYI01040493.1, read on the forward strand.
CTGTGAATGAAGGCATTGAGACCCTTGGTGATACCTCTAACAAGCTTCTGTTCCTGGCCCAGAATGTACCCAGGGATTCAGAGGAGAAGCTTCCAGCACACGTCAATGCGGATGCAGTGAGGAGCACAGGCACCATCTGCAAACAGACACGTTCTTACAGCACCTGGTGTTTCTTCCCAGCAGTACTGACTGCACCAAAGTGACAAAGTTCACAAGGCAAGAAAACCAACACACCTTGGAACTTGAAGGCAAGGCAGCTGACAGAAGCAGTGACCTCGCATGCCAGCAAAAAAATACCAGGCTTGTTACTACGCATCTAGAAACCCCGTCTGAAAGGAAAACTGCATTTATTTCAGCGGGCATCCATTCAAAGGACTGCACTCATTTTGTGCTTTTAACTCAACACCTGATTATAAACATGCAAAAAACATTTGATTCTGTTATCAAGTTGCTTTATTGTTTCCTTTAAAACAAAAGATAGTTGCAAACAGAGCAAAACCAGCCTAAAAGCCCTAAATGCACGAAAGTTTACTTATATTTTAGCTATGGTGCATCACTATCTGACAGCTCTCCACTGGTGAGTCATTCAGATCCATGGCTACAAAGTCCATTAGGATCTTGCAGTGAATTCTATTATCTGATTGTTCTAACATTTCTAAGAGGATAAAGTATCATGACCACATTCTCTATTTCTAGAGTGCAGTTATAGTAATAGGTTCAGAACTCCAGCAAGCACTTTGCAACATTCAAGCGCTCTAAAACACCATGAAATCTAACAGTCATAACTTTGAGACCCATCAAAATTGTTCTGCTCTTCAAGGTTTAGGTAATCTGATCTGGGAAATTTATGCCAATGGGAATCATACAGATTCATCTGCAGATTCTTGTACAAAGGACAAGTCTTGCAATTTCAGAATATATTCTTCCATTTTAATTGAACACAGGATGTTGAAAGCATACTGTAAAACTCAGTGCTTTTCCAGTATCATTATTTCCTTCGAAACTGAGTGGTTTGAGTGGTTGATTGTTATGGAAATGAATGAAAAATGTCAAGAGATTCTGAATTTCAAGTGTTCTGTTCCTGATATCAGATCAGACTGTACTGAAGCATGTAATTAATGGTGTATCTGCCCAATCTACTCAATTACACTGTTTTTAGAAACTAGAATAAATATTTCTTGTATGTATACACCCAGATGGTTAACTTGCATTAGCTGTATGACCTATAACTTTGAATATCTTTGTATGCAGTTAGATACTGAAGCATACTGTTCTATCACCACAGTTTCTTGAATTTAATAGGATATTAATTCAGCAAGTCACTAAAAAAGCATTTGAGATGAGATAAAACAAACAGTAAGAATTTCACCTAATCTAAAAAGTCCAGTAATAAGGGAAACCTGTGGTTTTATAGCCTTGCCTCAGAAGAGTCTTTCACATAATCACTCAAAATTTTAATTTCTCTGCACAGAATGAAATTCCAAATGGTTTTTGACAGTCATAACTCTTATGCAAACCTATTTCATTTTAGTAGCTGAACATCAATTCATACCATAATGAAAAGCAAATCTTCAAAGTTTGTATCTCTCCTCCCTAGCATTTAATACAAATCAATGACACAACGTGACCACTATCACAACATCTCTCTGTGCAGACTATTTCCTTAGTTAGCTTCACACATTTAATCAACAATACTAAGATACTAAAATCGCTTTGCTGCCTTTTTTCAATTTATCAAGACTGAGTCTCTAACTTTCAGTCAGCATGTAAGTTAGATATTACTGGCTGAATGTGGACTGATTTGAGGGCAATAGTTATATGTAAAATAGCATATACTGCATTTAAGTTTAGCGATCTAGCTGAGCAGTAGAATTATTGAGTAGGTGTATCACAGATGGGGTGGCATATTCCAATAGGTCTCCTGTTAAAAACTGTAAATTTCACTCAAGCTCAGTAAAACATTTTGCCTACATAAACTGACTCCTAATTGTGTGCTGACACTTGTAATAGTACAGCAATCCCATGGATCTTTCTGTTTTGTTTGGCAAAGTGCTCTTTACTGTATCAGTCACTTTCTTTCTCTCTTGAGGTATATAAAGGTTTAACTGGAGCTCCAGGATACACTGCACACAGTCAGGAATTCATCAACAGCCCGGGAGCCTCTTTGTTACTCCTTCATTCTCTGGGCTTATGAAAAGAGCTGTTAATTCAGGGGGCAGCACTCTTACCTCTGTCCCAGTGCTGCCGGAGTGATCATCCTGATTTCTCCCACACTTGCACTGCTCTAAGTCTGCAATAACTCCAGTGACATCACCAGTAAAACTGGTCTTGTGAAAGGAAAAGGAAGCCCTTTATCTTTGTGAGAATAAGTGTTTTTACTGTAAAGTAAGTTCTTTTTCTGTATTGAAGCTATTAAAAATGTCAGAGTGCACTTTGCAAGGCCAGAAACATTTTACTTTTATGACCAAGTTCCAGTTTGAATAATTACAAGAACTAGTTAAAAATATGTCTTCAACTAAAAGGGGCAACATCTTCATGCAAATGTTTTCCTTCCATGCTACATTTCCCCCACTGTATCACACACACATTTGCTCTTTTCTTTCTCTCTTAAATGTCTATATGCTCTTTAGCAAACATTGCATTTCATCCTGGAGGTGACTGCATTACACAGTGGATAAAAGAGACTCTTTTATTAATAGTAAAGTTAATTATTTCTTATTTCTTCATTTCCACCAAGACTAGCTGTTATAAATAAATACATTTACAGTCATCAAATACTACTGTCTAATTTCCCACTAGATTCATTCTCTACATTTCTTTTTCATAAAATCAGACTCAGCTTTTTTATAAAAAGAGGTCACGTGATTTTTAATTCCACTAGGATTATGTCTTTGGGTCAAAGCATAATTGCCTACAATAAATAGACGCATAAAAGAGTGACTTGGAAATGGAGAGACAATATGCTGGAGCTGTTTAAAAGGCATCTGGTGCCCCAATTCACTGATAGCAATGCTGGAGGGTATTTGTTTTCCCCTGCTATGTGAAAATTCAATTTCCTTTGAACTAGAGTGAAATCGTATTTTTATCGATTAAAGGGAACAAAAAAAAAAGCAGACAGGTACCAAATATTGTGGGTATCACACAGAGCATCTCTGGCCTTGCATATGGCATACTATTGCTTTAACTAAAATACTGTTGGTCTTAATGTCTTTAGACAGCAGCCAGATGTAGGGAGCCAAGTGTGTATCTATGGGAAGACCAGTAGAGAAACAATTCCAAATCTTTACATTTAGTTAGCCTCAGGCTCTATTATTCAGCAGAGCAGCTTGGCAGGAAAGGTATATAATGTTTTGTAAGGTAGGAAAGGGTCTCCATTCCCCACCCTGGCACCAGATGGAACTAATGAACTACAATTAATGTAACATTTGCTTCATTCACAGATGAACTAACAGACTGAAAACTACAGGGGATATATGCTCAGTATTGCTCTGAGAAGGAGGTGCAAAGAGAGCTTTTAAATACCAATAGTTGTGCACTAAGTAACCTCTGCACCCCTTTCACCATCAATAAATTCTCCTGAGCTGCTGTAGCCACCTGCAAGTCCCTAAACCACCAGCAAAAAGCTCTTCTAAATGTCAGTCGCCTTTGCAGTGGCTCCCAGACACATCTGGCACTGACTGTAGGTGCTTCGCACAATTGACTTTCTGATCCCTCAAGGTTATTCACATGAGGGGAGTAAATGCCTTTTCAATCAGCCATACAGCAGCTGTGAACAGCTGGAACAATGAAGAACAGCCTGCCAGAGCTGGATGCTCTCCACTCAAGTATCCTACCAGTGTGGCAGCACCTGACACTGCAAAGCACGGGAAGGTGATGGAGATTCAAGTGTGGGGCTGCCGCCTTCCCCTTGGCTGCTCCAGCCCAGCACTGGCTCCGTGGGGTGTGAGGCCTAAGGCACGATGCCACAAGGATTTACTCCCTGTCCTGAGGCCCCAGCCTGGCCAGCAGGAGCACTCTTGTTAACAGCAGCAGGAAACATTTGGAATAGTAACATCCAAACTAAAATCTGCTCACAACCAACGGGAAAGGTAATTTACTTCTGGACAGCAGATGCCACAAAAGGTTAGTCACAGAGACATAGGTCTGAACAGGCACTGTAAATACAATCCAGCATCAGCTTAAGGTATCTTATTCTTTTGCAAAAAGAGTTTCTCTTCTATCATTTCCTCCAGTGGGTTCACTGCTCTGCCCTTTATCCCTGGTCTCATGGGGAAACAGGTAACAATGCTGAGTGTTCAGCAGAGTCTCACAACAACCCATGGGCAAGCCTGACCCAGCTGCAGCTCTGCATGTCCCAGAGGGTAAGACTACAGTGCCAGGAGAGAGTGCCACAGAGAAATAAGCTCTGTCCTCACCAATACTGCCAAACTACCAACCTACTGGAGGGCTAAAGGCTCACAGTGTGTGTTCCTAAACAAACACCTCTCAGTGCAGACACTTGCAACAAAGAAAAGGCTTTCCCACAAACAATTAGCTTTTCCCCCTTCTCTTAAAAAAGAAAATTTAGTGAAAAATAGTCTGTGTTCAAGCTGTTCTAGGTACACAGGAGACTGAGTGTTAATGTGCCAATAGGAGTAATGAAATCTGTAAGAAAAGGCAGTCAACTAAAACTGCCAACCACACTCACACACTTAAGTCCACAGTTCTGTTGTCTTGACTGTTCCATCTGAGTTTAGTCATACAGAACTAGAACAAAGCCATTTCAGCCTTTTCTAAACTCAATTTTTGCACTGGAGGGATTCCAGATAACTTTGGACAGTAATCTCACTGCAGTGAGAAATGTCAAGACTTTTCTATATCCAAGTGAATTCTAATACAACTTGGAAGGTCGTAGGACTCTGGTATAACAATTAAAAGCTTCCCAATATTGTTCACTATAACTGGATCTAAGGAAAAATACTTCACAGCTTATTCCAGTACTTGCTATCTGGCAAAACTTCATTTTTTGGTACCTCTACCACTCATTTTTCCCTGTCACTTTTTACCTCTGACCTAGGGTGGAATTAAATTTCAGACCTAGTTTTATGTTGCTAGAAACAAGAAATTCTTAAGAACCAGGATGGCAGCCAGACTGAAAACAATATGACAAAGCATTTGAACTTTCTGCGATGATAAGAACAAATCACCTCTGTCATGCCTTTACCAAAACCTTGAACTAAGTACAATACAAATACCAGTTACATGATACAACATATAACAAGATATTTAATCACTATTTACCTCATCTTCCTTTGCTAACCAAAAGCTAAATGTCTAGGTTATTCACCTAGACCATCTTTAGTCAGCTGAGAAGGAGTGGAAAATTTGCTTCACCCATCTTTAGATGACTCCTTCAGAAAAATACTTTGTAGAGATGCTTACTGAAAACTGCCTGAAGGGAGGTGAGTAAACCTCTGAACCAAACACGTGTCCTACACACTTCCAAAGTGACCCACTGAAAGTCTACCTGCATTAGAGATTTTTCATCTGAGATTTATGTCACTCCAATAAACTTCTCCAGATTCTATATTTAATTTGTTAAGAATTCAAATTCATTTAGTTAGCTGTTTAATGCAAGCCTTGGGTTTTCATTGGCTCTGACCTGCAGTAGCTGTCACCTTTTCCATCAGCATTCTGTGTCAAGAAGCTGCACCCTATGACATTAAGGGTCTAAAAGTTTTATGACTGTATTCTGCAGCATTAAAATCAAAGAATTCAAATCAGTGCTACAGATCACAGACTGCTTCATTGGGAGTTTCTCACCATTAAAAAAACATGTCCTATGATCTATGTTGTAAATACACACTCAATCAATTTTTAAAACATACATTACTCTGAGTGTGTATGGTAATGGGAATGGCAAGTATGTCATGAGACATTCCTGCCCAAATGCCTCCCCTGAGCGGAAGATGTTTTATTGAACTGATATGTGAAACTATCGAGACAGTCATTACAAATACAGATGTACACAGTTTGTTAGTTACAGCTAGACTTTTGCAGAACTGATGACTAAATTTATCATCACTAAAAATGTTAAAAACCGATTCTGGAAAGCCAGTATTTCTATAATCCATAATGGTTCAGATCACACGATAAGATACAACTTATCTTCATATAATCTTCTACACAGTGGCTTATAAATACATTTTCCTTTGATAGATAAGGCAATGGTTCAGCAGAATTCTAACTTTCTCCTGCAAATTTATTCGAACAATAATGAATATCAGGCTATTCTATTAGCCTTGATATTACATGTGATTACAGGTGATTGTTTTAGAATCAGATGAGAAAGCAGAAAAGAAAACCCAGCCCATAAGCCAGTCTGAATGAAAACACACCATACCATTTTGAATTCTCCTCTTCTGTTGCCAGGCACAGACATGTAAGAAATGAAAGCATATGTGAAATACAGGGTGGGAACGGCTGCTGATCCAACTGCTTAGCACTCCAAGGGCACAAAACAAAGTGAAAAGGGCCTAAAGTTTCTTCTTGCACCTGCAGCACACTTGGTACTGCACAGTGCTAGGCTAATACAACGTCTTACACCGTAACATTTTAAGGTAATGTGGAGTTCAATTGTACTTTAAGTGGAGAGGGCTCCTCTAGGAATTAGAAGAATCAATTACTGCAGATTAGGCACAGCAAATACAACTTTTGTGTGAATCTTTAATTTGAAACCAATGGGTTCGGTCTTCAGTAGAAAAGCATACATTTTGTAACCCTGACTTTAAACAGTATTTTCTCAGAAAATTTTTCACTGAGATTCTCTATCATGTTGCCTTCCTAGCCACTCCTTTCTTTTAGTTACTACTACCACCATGTATAATGCTAAGACACCTTCAACACAGAAATTATGCAGAACTTAATAATCATGCTAGGAAAAACAGCACAAGAAATTTAGTTAAATGTTACCAGAAAATCTCTTTTTCTTCAACTAATGTAAACATCTTACAGTAGTGTTTCCAGCTCGACTTTCAGAAGAAAATGGGAATTTCAGATACTTTGGTTGGAAAAAAAAATCAAGACGCCTAAATTACTCAAGGAACTGTTTCATTTTCAGATGTAATACTGGCTATTTGGTCAGGGAGGTGCTTTGGAAAATGTTTTTCTATATTTGTGCCACATCCATTGATAATAAATAGCAGTTACTGACGATCATGAAATGTAAACAGGAATAAAAGACTGGCAAAAATTTAGCTGCCAGCTCTCAGATTTCCTAGAATTGAAACATCTTTTTTGCTTAGAAGAGAGTTCCTGATGCAGCATCCCATGTATCAATCCTGTCTCTGAACAAAAGTGCAACACAGCGTCTGACCTCCTGACTTTGGTGGGGGATGTGCATGTTGAAAAACAGATTAGAGATCTGCTCTTCAGGCCAGGCTTGGATTTACAGGGATTTGGTGGCAGCAAGAAAAGGGGAAGAAGGTGGTAATGGCTGGCTGAGAAAGCTGTAACACCACTCAATTCACAGTGCAGGTGAAGAGAAATCTGCAGCACACAGTAAGTAATGGCTTTTCTGCCCTTTTTAAAACAAGAAGTTTGCATTAATGCCATCTGGACACCACCACAAAGGCTTCCAAGCTCACAGTTCACCAGTAACTTCAGTAAGAAGAATAGCAGCATGTTGTGGATTATTTACATGAGGATTTATACAGCTAATTTCTCTCCTCTCATACTATAAGATCACTCATAGCAGCTAAGAAATGTCTAATGAAAAGAGAAGCAATGTATCTGATTCTAGTCATGCTGTTCTAAGAGAATTAATCAGAGTCGTCATTACCTTAAACACTTCCATTCAGAGTGGGTTTTAAGATGAGCTCAAGAAAAGTAAATGCTGTTTCAAATAGGTACCTCTATATATTAAATCAAATAAATGAATGATAAAGTGCTGGCACTTTTTGGCTGTAATCCTGTTATTGCTTAGAGCCATTTCTAATGCAAATGAAGAAGGATGTAGCAGAGCTATTTAGCAATTTTCTTTGATGGGCAATGTTAACTGCTGGAAACTGGCAGGAAAGCAACTGCCTGAATATGGAGTGCTCCAACATGTCTTGTAATATTCCTTCCCAAATCTAATGATCACCCCTCCATCCTGCAAAGTGTTATCTTTAAACAAGGCTCTGCTGAGCAACACCAGCCTGTCTTTGCACAGAGGCCAAGACACAAAAGCTGGGTCTGGTTATACAGAATTTTAGGAAACATAGAATTTCTAGTGAATTCTTTTAAGAAATCCCAGATCTTTCTTTCTGCCTATAAAAATAGGTCACACTTGGTCACACAAGGCTCCCTTCCAGTTAAGCATGAACTCTCACAGGTAAGAATAAACACTCATGGCTTCTGAATGTCAGTTTAGTGCATCAGAGACAATCGGGAAGCCTGACTGAAGGGTGCTTTCATAGCTCTGCCACAGACTTGCAGGATGATACCTCTGTGCAACTTGACAAATGACTCCCTGCATGAGTTTTACTATCAGGAAAATGGGAAAATTAAAGCTGATTTAACGTCCTGCAGTGCTTTAAGGTCTGTGGATGATATGCGCTATGAAATGCTAAATAATATTAATGAAACCTAACACTGACTTCAGTCTTGGGAAGAAAGATGGGCTTGGGAACTGTCCCTCTATTTAATAAAACATTACATAGGGCCAGTAGGAGGTTGTCAGCAAGTAAGAGCATACATATCAAATGTGGTAGATTATATACCTATTGTAAATTCAAGCACAAGAAAACTTCTTCAGAGACTGCAACCTATCTGGACAACGTGAAATGGCACATAAGCATGAGCTTTAAAATGGAATAGCATGTTTTCTCTTCAGCATATATAAGGGGAAACAATAAGCCACATCTAACCTCAATTTCTTGGGCTTCTTTGATGTCTGTGTCACAAATGTGAGATGTGGCACTGACTGGAAACCCCAAGCTACCAGGATGCAACACTGCTGGCTGCAGCCTAGATTCCAGGCATTCAGACCCAGCAGCACAACATCAGGAGTGAAGTGCCACAGGGAGCTGGCGAGAAAGAAAGACCAGGACCCCCCATCTGCATAGTCACCCCAGCTTGCTGAACAGCCACCCTGACCACACTGGCACACTGCAGGTGGGGTCCTTTGCACAGACTGTCCCTGAGGGCACTCAGAGACACCCAAACGCACCTTCCCCAGCCCCCAGCACACACTGCTACATATCTGGGGGAAAGTATTTATACTGCAGTATCCTAGGGACATATGGGACATTCTGAAGTGACTGAAAACACCAATAAAACCATTTCCACTCAGATTACAGGTCTGGAAAACTGGGTAGACCTTGCTGAGGAAAAGAGGCAAGAAAAAAAACAACTCAGAAAGATGTTTTCCAGACAGGCTGACCAGGTTGAAGGATGCTAACCAGCATTTTTGCAGCACTACATTTTTGCTCAGACTTTTCCATCTGAAGAATGACTTTGGAAATGGAGGAGCAGAGCTTGCTGAGATCCATATGCTGCAGTGAGAAGAGCTGTAACTCTGAGCATTTTCCACAAGACTGGGCAAGGCAATCTGTCCTCAAAGGGCATATTTACAGGAAATCATCAAAGATAAATTTGTGGTTTCCATGTTCCTGATTGGAGCAGATGATTGCTATTGCAGGTCCTCAGGTCTCCTGCTGTTTTCAATACTTTGCACTTTAAACTGTCTTACAACTGACTCTGGACTTCTTTTTTATTTATTAAAAAACACTTCCATCCATTTAACTAGCTGATGCTTTCACAGCTCCTTGAAGTTGTAAAGCATTGCAAATTTAGAAACTGTTCTTAATAATCACTTGGACTAATAGATCCAGAAAATTGCATATTGATGGAAGGAGTTTATGTTCTTTGCAGTCAAATATTTCCTCACTCGTTTCATGCAAAATTGCTTGGCCAAACAGATTTTCCCAAGGCTCTCTCAATAATGAATGTAACTTTCTTTTGTTTCTGGCTCTTCTCTGAACCCATCAGGAGAGGGTAAAGCATAATGACACAGGTCTGTTGCCTCCTGTAACCCTCTGGGACTGTTTTTCTCTAATGTGATTGCTTGAAAATCAGCAGTTTTCTGCCAGGAAATAAAATAAGCCACTTTCCTTCCAAGTAACACTGAAAAAATCTGAATGCCATGGAGCCGGCTCACTCATGCAACATTAATTTTTAAAAGAATCAATTTTGTAATCTTTCAATTATGGTTTATTATAATGATAATAATCACTGTGAAATCAAGTTTTTTTCCACTGCTAGTGCTGGTGGCTGTCATCAAACCACTTTCAGCAATGCTGAAAACACCTGGACTAATAAACCAAGCATAATTTATTTATAGTTTGGTTTTACTTATTTAGAAATGTATTAAGCATCAATTCCCTTATCAGTTAGTAATGTTACAAAAACTAAAAGCAAATAAATTATAACTATAGACCTAAAAGTCACTTCCAGGCTGGCTATCTTGTACTGTTATAATAGAAAAGTACTTGCAAAAAGCAGAGCACGTGCACTCTGCTCATTGCCAGCACATGAACTGAGTCTCTGTGTGAACACTCCTGCACTGGGAGCCCACAGAGAGGCTGCCCAGCCCCAGATCCCTTTGCTTTTCACTTGGAGATCACACTGTGCTGGGTGGTTGGCACACTTGAGAGCTGACGTGAAACAACGGTGAAAGCTCCTATATTCACATATATAAAAATTGTCTTCCAACAGCTTCAAGCCTTAATCAATGCTCACATACACAGAGCTACGTATCTGTGTGACAGGGACACGCACTGCTCATGCAGCAGGTCAGGCCAGGGCTTAGCATTTAACAGCAGGAGCACAATGGGTTTATATTATGTTCACATTTTACAATAAAAAGTGTACAGAAAAATCACTTGGTTTCTGATCAAAATCTGAGCTCCCTGCTGTTTTAATTCCTGTAACCAACAATCATCAATAAATAATCATGCACAGCTTCTACGCCCCACTGTGATATTTTGTTTTTGTTTTAAGAACTGGATGTACTGAGTTGAGATCCGCAGTTCCGGACCCGCAGACTCTCAGGTGTTCTGCACCAGGATTGAAGTGAATGAGGAAGCACAAGGGCAAGAGCAAGGGCAAAGGCACAGAGGGAAAAGCTGCTCTTCATCAGATACCTTGCAGGTCTGTGAGCTGTTTTAAAAGAGATTGTGTCGAAAACAGGAGGTATGTTCGAGGCAATATGTTTCACAATAAAAGGACAAAAGGCTGAAAGAAGAAAGCTATATAGATGACATAGTTACAAACAATGAGGCAGGAAATGAAAGAGGAAAAAATGTCCAAAATATCTGTAAAAAGTGTAAAAAGAGAAGGAAAAAATATCCCAAGAAAAGCAAGGAACACATAATATAGAAACAAGTATGCCATCAGGAAGAGTGTGGCCAGCAGGGTGAGGGAAGCAACCCTCCCCCTCTTCTTAGCCCTGGGCCACATTTGGATATGGTGTCCAGTTCTGGGCTCCTCAGAATAAAAATCACAAGGAGGTACTGGAGAAGGTCCAGCAGAGGCCACAAAGATGAAGAGGGGTCTGGAGCATCTCTCTTGTGAGGAGAGACTGTGGGAGCTGGGCCCATTTAGTCTGAGAGCACACTGAGAGGGGATCTCATTAACAATATAAATATTTCAAAGGCAGGTGCCAAGTGGACGGTGCCAGACTCTTTTTCAGTGGAGTCCAGCAATAGGACAGAGGAAGGAGCAATGGCCATAAACCAAGACAGAAGAAGTTTCATGTTAACATAACTTCTTTACACTGAGGGTAGCAGAGCACTTCCACGGAAGTCGTGGAATCTCTATTACTGGAGACACTCCAAAAGCACGGGCGCGTTGCTGTATAACCTGCTCTGGTGACCTTGCCTTGCCAAGGGGGTTGGACTGGATGATCTCCAGAGGTCCCTTCCTACACTAACAATCCTGTGCTCTGTCATCAGAAGGAGAAAGTTGGGAGAAGCAGGAGTTTGTCATCCAAACACAGTGACAACATTACAGCCTGTGATTTGAGTTCGCTGATCCAAATGGAAGAGTCTGAGACAGGTGTAAGAGAAGGCTTGAAAGCTGAAATGCTTCAGGAATTACTTGGGACCAGGCCTCAAAACTCACAGTGTGTGTGCCTTAGTATGTACAGAGCTGTCCTGGCATCCAAACTGAGCTTCAGACAGTAACCAGGCTCTGAACACCCTAAAGCCACGTACACCGTGGCTCACAAACTCAACCCACCATTTAGCTCACTGGAAAATAAATTAATTAAATGTCACATAATTAGAACAAAGACATTTTCTACTGACATAATTTTGTGTAATGCCTAGGAAAATCAGTACAATTATACTTTTAATGCCTAGTTCATTCGTAACTGCTTAATTCATATATCTTAATTCAGTTTTGGAGTAAAATGGATTAGATTATATAACTCCCACCTCCATGACTGGCATTTAAAGGTAACATTCAAACAAGTCATTATGTTTAAAAAATATGCAAAATATTGAAAAGTGGAGGACAATCTTGTTGCATCTTTAAAAATCAGTGTAGTATGATCTGTACATATAAACACCAAAATGTCTTAATTCTGATCAGTCTTCTTGCCATTAACATAATTTGGGAGCTCTATCTATGCATTCCTGAACTAAACACTCTTCACTTAGTATCCCAGCATACAAAATGAGAGATTTCTCTATCCATGCCAAACCCCTGTTTTGCTATTTGTTCTTGCATTTTCCACCCCTGGATACAATACAAAAGGAACTTGCTCATCTGCCTGGCAGTGTCTTGTAGACAATGCTGAATCAAAATTGCCACAGATGGTAGGTAATGTACCCATTCGACATTTCTCATCCACCCAAAGACAGTATTCTACTCATTGACTCAGTGTCAAGCTGCCTTCATTTCTCTAACACTTCAAACCTGAAGAAAATAAATTTATTTTTAAATTTATCTTCAGCACAGTCACACAGCAGATTTGACTCTCTCTCACAATTTAGTTTCAAAAATGTTCTTTGTGAAGATTATGTACACCATTTGATAGAAAAGAACATACAACCATTGGTCTTAAAACAGTTGTAATTTGAAGCACGCAGAGAGTGGCCACAGACTTTACTGAGGCATGCCAATCTACAGTTCTGTGCAAAATGTTCTCCTTATGGGAAAAGCAAAAGTATTGTAAAATGTAATTAGATATAATCTTTCCTGTTTTCATTAGCTACTAACTTTGTGCAAAGATAAACTAAAGCATAATGAGTTCTTTCATTATCACGTAATTGTTATTTTAATGGTTGCATTACAAGCAATAGAATACTATACATCCACCTCTCATATTAGTGGGCAGTTATTTTGAAACTTCATATTATAATCTACCCACAAAGACCAATGTATTAATGCCACCATCTTAGAATAATGATGACCATGGTTTTGAAATCAGTATGATAGCCTCGAGGAAAAATGTAAAGTAATAATGAAGAAAAGGTTTATGATACATGCCAGTCTCAGGCTTGGAATGCAGACCGAAGACATTTAAAGAAAACATGTGGTGGATCTTCTCTTGCTTGTGCTACCCTGAAACTGAAATTATTTAGCACCAGTGGTTATTATTTCAAAAACAAAAGAAAACTACCAAGTGATCCAAAATTAGAAGCTTGGAAGGGAAACTTAAACAAACCTTCCTTCAGTGTATAAGTTCCAAGTACCATCCTAAACCACATCCAGACATAGTGCCTGAAATCCTACATTTCCCACTGATAAATACTGAACTGGCTTTAGCCTCCATTCACTGCCTTCCTTCTAACCAAGCAAAGCGGTGTAGCTTGGTTGGAAGTGATTAGAGAGATCTAAGCAGTACATAAAGCTTGAGGATACCCTGGAGATGTCCTCTGTGAAGTTAAATGAAGTTTCATATCCAAGAGGCACTCCATGAGCAAGACTCCAAATCTCTCTAGGAGCGTGAAGGCTCTGGGATGTTACTGCAGCCGAGTCCCTGGCACGTTCCGCACAGTGAAATCCAACTCTACAAACACTGTGCATTCTAGGAAAGGGAGGTAAAGGCAATTTAAGACCATGAAATCAGCCCCAAGGAGTTAAGGACCACCACTTGCTTCTACTCCAAATATAAAATGTATTTCAACAGTGTCATCACTTTTATAAAATCAGAGCAGCACGAACAGAGCGAGCAAAAACCCACAACCACTGAGGTCTGGCAAAAACACAATTATACCTTGATAAAAGAAAAAGCTATACATGACAAACACTAGATACATTTCCTAAAGGATTAGAAAGGTGTGTAAAGAATGCTGAAATGCATGGACAGAGAAGATTGATAATACATTAAATAATACTTGGAAAGAATGAAACAAAAAAATCTTCATTTAGAGAACACTGCTTTGCACAAACTCTTCAGATTATTTTCTTTTCCTAGTATTTTGCTTGATTGTAAAATGTCAAGAGACTACTGCTAATTTCATAAAGAAGGAAATGCTGTAACATTACCATGTTTGGCTGAAAACTGGTTATAGAACAGCAGAAATTTGTTCCCTACTCACTCCCAGACCATTTCAACCCCAAATTATCACTGTATGAGATTGAAATGCCTTCACAGTAAGCATACAATGTTCAAAAAGCCCTATGGACATGAATTTCTGCACAGCAATAGCTTCTGCTTTCCCGTAGTGTCCTTTTCTCTCAGAGAAGTCAAGTTGTAAAAAGGGGACAAATATCCTTTGCCTCACAAAGGCTTTTTGAGACCTAAGTGATACCTGCAACATTTTTCAGAAATGTTCTCATGGAAAATATTTAGGACACTTTTTGGAGACAGAAGTACTAGAAAATCTAATGAATTTATTCAAGAAAAATTCTGAAACATATGGAGAGCAAACTGAACACAGAGCACATATTTCTGACATTTATCTTTGTTTTTATTGTTAAGATAAAAGCATGCTGTTTGTTTTTTAGAATTTCATCTGCTAACTCTTTCTTTCTCTGACTTTTTCTACACTAGTGATATCATCTGCAGCAATTTTTAAAGCTTTTCAGAAAATCCTGTGTTTTGAAAGTTTAAATTTATCATGTGGACAATGTTATTAGACAGGGAGTTTATTATGCCTCCTTTCTGTAACATCAAGGACTAGAGCAGAGAGGATATGCATGCTGGGATGACTTGATTTTAAAAATAAAAACGAAGAAAAAGAAGTCTCCAAATATAAGGATGAGATGCCAACAAGAAACTTGTAAAGAATAAATATGAGCAGTTAAAAACCTTTTCTTCTACTGCAATTCCATGTTTACTGAATTCTAATGCACCAGATAGTGCTGCTCGGGTTCTGAGAAGAGTGGTGTCCTGGTAAGTGGTCCCAGCTACTGAATGCTCCCACAAACAGGAACTGCTTACA
Organism: Anthoscopus minutus; assembly: GCA_013399455.1. Classification (NCBI taxonomy): domain Eukaryota; kingdom Metazoa; phylum Chordata; class Aves; order Passeriformes; family Paridae; genus Anthoscopus; species Anthoscopus minutus. The sequence continues at coordinate 87,098 of VWYI01040493.1, forward strand.
AAGTCTTGGAAATGGGACAGCTGAATCTTTGAACATCTGTGCAAAAAATTATTTCCCTTCACATACAAACAAAGGCCCATGCTGGTAAAAATCTGACACTTCACACAAACTATTTGAAGACATAAGATTGAAGATTCATAATAAATCCCCACTGTTACAGTTATGTTTTTCCAGACTGTTGAAGGTTCCAAAACCTGCTGAAGATGTCAACCTCTGAGAAAAATTGTACATTCTGCTCTTGTGTATGCTACTCTCTAAATGCAGAGTTGATCATGGTTAAAAGCTCAGAGAAGTTGAGTATCACAGGAACTGTGTAGGAGTGATTGTTTTTTAAACACAGGTTGTAGCATATCCCAATAGCACATCAGGTTTCCTTAGAAGCATTGCTATGAATCCTGAGCCACCTTCAAAGGCATGTGCTATAGATCCATATATTTGAACAATTCAATGCTCTGAAATTGCAGACTAAATTCTTTACGTGGGATAACAGACACAGAAATAAAAACATGTAGAACATCTGCTTTGTTTTCATCTGGGTAAAAATGCATATTGAAGATGTGCACAAGGAAGCACCTAGTTAACAATGAGTTCTAAATTAACATGAGTCACAAAAATTTTCATTTTCCCTTAGTTTTCCTCCTACCTATGTCTATGAGATCTCACAGAGTCTTGATTTCTTAGTAATTAAATTTTCCATTCAGAACTTGTTCACTAATCTTTCTACATTTTAAGATAAAATACTCAAATATAAGTTCAGGCTAAAATTTTTCTACTTTAAAACAGATTTTCTTTTGCTGTGTTGTTTACTTGTACAAAGCTTTGAGATGACAATCGTTTCAAAATACCATTCAGTGAGATATGTGTGAGAGTTCTCATATACCTTTCCTTATAAAAGTAGTTCCTAATAAATTTGACTAGCTAGTGGGTGGACAGTTGTACAGAAACTCTTCTCTATCCAAAGAAAGAAATTATTGTAGAGTCTTATTCCCTGTCTCTTAAAGTTGCTATCCTCACTTGAGCAGCTCTGTATCACAAACCTCCCAGTGTATCTCATGCAGTTTGATTGCAGTTTTATTTTTTATACTTAGCACTGTAAATTCAGCTCAGAGTTCTTTAGGGAGCTTCCATTAGCAGCCCCACAGTTACCAGTAACCAACAGATTTCACACTTAAGCAATAGCAACATTACATTTATCTTCTAATCTGTTTAATAGCTCTTAGGAAAGAATTGCTGTGTGACAACTGGTAATAAGTATAGACTTCAATAGTAATCACTGTGTGTTTTTCAAGACAATTATTTAATCTGGCAGCAAGGCTGAATTATAAAAAATAAATTAATTTCTCTCTCTGGTTTTCAATTTTTAAATTTTTAAACAATATTTCTATTCCTTCAAAATTTTAAGCTCCTTAGGAACATCAAGGTCTATTTTACACACTGTGATCTGAAAAGTGGAAAACATTGAACTATGGAAGATGAGCACCAAAGGATCATTCAAAATCTATGCTTCTTCTAATTTTTCTCTCCAATACTTTTTTCCTTTGCAACCACAAACTATCCTCACCACCGGCAGAAAAACTGGAAGCCCTGCAATCCAAGATTGCCAGCATGAGTCACTGACTTACATCATCCTTCCCAAAGGTGAATGTTCATGGGATGTGAGAATCACAGAATCACAGGATATGCTGAATTGGAAGGGACCCTCAAGGATCAAGTCCAGAATCCCATCCATATGCACAGCTCCTTCTGAGAGGTGTCAGCAATTCTCTCATAAAAATAAAAGCTGCAGAATATTTAAAGCACAGGATGAAAAAAAAGTGTGCATGTGATCAGGGCTATACCAAACACTGTATAAAGATTTAACATACAGTTCATCAGGAACAGAAAACAGATCCAGTGGCACTTAAAGAAGATGTGGTAAATGAAAAGAAATGGATAAATTCAAAGGACATGCAAAAATGCACAATGATAGAGTGGATCCTGACTATATATTAGTTGTCTTTAATCATTAATTAAAAAGAAACTCCATGGCTATAGTCAGCAACTGCTGCAGAATCAATAGCTCTTTAAGCTCACACCAATCTATATGCAGCCACAGCTTTATCACAAAATAATAGCTAATATTGATATTTTTTAATAAAGTTTCACTTTACTGTGTAATTAGTGTAATGTAGTAGAAGCTGGTGCTTTGAGCACCATTTACTGGCATGTTAATAAAGAACGGACTTCTTCTATTGAGTTCCATCTGCCTAAAAGTGTTCATCTTAATTAGGAAAATCTTCATAAAGAATATAAATGCAGTTACTAATGGGCTACAGGGAATAAATGTAGAACACTCAGGAACAACTGGTGTTTTACCAGGAAATGGAAGAGTGGATATAAACCCCCAAACAGTTGTTAACCATCTGGTGATTGACCACAAATAGCAATAGATGCCGAGGTTTTAAGTGTTTTATAATGAAAAATCTATTTATTTCATTAAGGTTTCATGCTTTAGACCCTTGTTTTTTCAGGTAATAAAGTAATCTTGACTGACAATGAAACTATTTAAACCCTTTATGAATTAAGATGGACAAATCCATTAGCATTTTTTGAAGGAATTACTTTACAAAAAGAAAGAATGGAAGTGCCAAGCAATAGTTCAAGAAAGATCCCCTGTCAAGTGCTTGAAGAATGGTTACTATATCAAACACGTATTTTTCTGATTGCTGAGATGCTCACGGGCTGTTGAGAACCTCTTGCTGATTTTATTGGTGCAGTAGCAGATATTACATCATGATGATAAAGAATATAGCAAAATGTAAACTACAATTAATCTTTGTCCTTAAAAATGTTCCAACAGGCATTATACATTTCCTCAGTCAGTCTGAATCAGTTTTTTCATCCTTTTCTTCCTAAAGTTCTTTAATTTAAAGACTTTGATGTTCCCTAACTTTGCTCATTTTCTATTCAAAATGAAATGAACTTTTATTCATCTTTCAGCAATCTTTTTCTTTTTTTGAAAAATCACATTAATGCAAAGCACTGATGGGACATACTTCCCAAGTGCCAAAATTTAACTCTCTGAGCCAGACTCAGCGTCAATGTTTACAGCTTCCCAATAAAAAACTGCTTTCTGAAAATTTTAAGCAACATTAGCTAATCTTCTCTATTTCCTCCAAATAACTTTGACAGAGAAACCAATACATATATGGAAGCAAGTTCAAAAATGGAAATATTATTACTATAGTATTTCAATCAAGCCAACAACCAGAAACACAGCATAAAACTGATATTCTGGACACTGACTGCTTTACTACCTCATTTCACAGAAAATATCACCAAACAATAGAACTTGAGGCTACTTGAACATCAGAGAATGTAATTTCATTTATTCATTTCAATGACATTTTTTACTAGACTACAGCTTCATGTAGATTAATTAGAGACATGTGAAAAACCACATATTAGTTGAGGTGAAGCTGTGATGACTGCAGTTGTCTTAACAGTGTCAATCCAAATTTTAATTGAAAGTAATTTGTTAGCTTTAAATGACAGAGATATAATATAGATCTCATATATCACCAAAGTAACAAATAGTGAGCAAAACTGAGTAAAATGGCAGCTTGAACACAACACCAAATTTTGAATCTTGATGCAGAAGTCAGCGATCAGAACAATACATCTTTCTGCCTGGAATGATAAAACAGCTTGCTCACAACCGAACACACAGCACCATCTGGCATGAACTGAGGAAACTAAGAACTTCTGGAAGAGAAGCACAAAAGCAATTTTTGTTTCTTCAGAATTGTCCAAGTTATTGACAGAAATCTTTCAGAAACAGTGATTTGACTGCAAATGTGGCTCACTGAACCTGCCTCCTGAAGACGTGTGTGCAGCCAATAATCTTTAAAAAATGCTGTTGAATTGCACTGATTAGATATGGGATGGACACTGTCAGAGTTAGGATAGTGTACGTGGAAAGCCCTCTGTCTACCAAACTGGCTGGGCTTCAGAACATCATCTCACATCTCTTACTGAGAATTTTAGGAGCTCAGGCCACATTTCTTCAGCACATCAGCACAGGCTGTTTGCTGGGGCTGAATGCCTCACCTGTGCAGTGGGACAGGAGTGGCCTGAGCCCACTGAGCCCCGAGGGAGGATGTGCAGCTGGTACAGGAGGAGGGCACACTTGGAGCTGCAGTGCTAAGGGGTTAGCCCCACCTGCTTGTAGTATAAACACAAATAGAGCCTGCAGTCCAGAAAGCTTTAGAGTGCTCCACTGCTATCAGCACAGATTTATTTCAGCATTGCTTGTTGAAAGTGACTTTTAGCGCAGACTGTTTTCTAAATGATCCTTAAAAGACACTCCTTTCCCTTCTCATCACCTTCACCTAAGGCAAGAACATCCAGTAGCATTGATCTATTTGCTGCTAGTTTTCATTAATTTTACCCTCCCTAAGGGTGGTGCAGCTTTGGTGCCAGCTAATTAAAACCTATTTAGGGATGCTCAGTGCACTTTATCAGACCAGAATTAGCTTTGCTGCTTTAATGAAGACTACAGTTTTCTCTGTTATTACCAAATAAATGTTATTATATCATATTGCATTATATTTTTATTGCATGGCAAAGATATAGATGGCTTTAGAACCACTTATCTGGATTGAAGTACATACAAAGATGACACATTTAGTAATTACCTAAAATTTCTTTAAATCCTTTCACTTGAGTCAATATATATAATACACCAGCACATTAGTGGAGTACTGGAAGAAGCTGCCAGCTTTATGCTCCCTCTAGGGAAGTACCAAGTAAAACGCATTAATGAAAAATTGTGAATGTCTGGTAATGAATATTATTTATGTACAACAATTATTCAAAGTGGATGAACATTCACCACCTTCACTAACAAAGACTCTCAGAAAGAACATATGTTCCCCAGATTCTTAACACTCATGCAAGGTTAATTACCCAGTGCAGATAGCCTGAATCAGAGGGTATTTTGTACTGCTGTAGAATTAAAAAATGCATTGCAAAATAAAAAACACTGTTTGTTGGAAGTTACTTAGAGGCAATTCTTGTTTCTTCTACGGATCAGTAATAAATCATTTGCCAATACCAAAGCTGTGTGTTTTGAACCTTCACCCAATGAATTCAGGGATAAAGCTCCCATGTCAGCACTGCAGGACCACGGCTTTTCTGCAGCAGAGAAATGACTGCAGCACATACCTGTTAGCTGCTTCTCACAACATCCTTCAAAAACTTGAGCACCACAAGGATGAAACTGCTGAAAAGTCCCACTAATTACCTAAAAAGATTGTACATCAAAGAATCGAAACAGAAAACTCATTAAAGGCTTGACAGACTAGAAATCTGCTGCAATCTTACTATGCATTAGTAGCATACACTGTACAGAAAGACAGTATTTTAGGATTAAACTAAAATAGATGTAGTTGCAATCCACTCAGTAGATTTTAAAATATGAGTTGAAATTGGTTTCCTTCCAGACTTTTTGCTGGAAACATGTCGAACCAGACCTCTGTTCAATCTAATATTCCAAGCAAGGGTTGATGTTTCTCTGAGGAACTGAAGGAATATTTGGCTGAGGAACCTGAGCCTCTCAGCATCGTAATAGCCTGGCACAATGTGCAAAAGTATTTTCATCACCCACAAATCTCCTGTGCTCTCCATTTACTGCTTCCACAAATACCTCTACAACCACATACCTCTAACAGTCTCATGACCCTCCCTAGAAACAGAAGACAGGTCCTGCAAATTGAAGATCTTACAGAAAATGAAACCATTTCCAAACTGAAGTCCCTCATTAATAGGGAACTGCAAGATGTTTTCTTGAGATACAGAAGGTGTTGGCTGGTGACTCATCAATCATTTCCCTTCTTTCTGGTTGACAAAAGCACTAAATGATGTTAAAAACATCAGTAACTATTTGATGTGGAAAAGCAGGACTAAAGCTGCAATAGATACAAGGATGTTACCTGGTTGCCACTGTGAGAAGTGGTGGGTTTTCCCTTGGTGTCAAAGGGACACACACACACAAGCAACGTGATGGGTCGTGAGACAGGCTCATAAAAATTTACTGCTGCTGCAATGCAAAACTTAAGGAGAAAAAACATGGGCCACTTTAACATTAGGCTGCTTAAGAATTTTGTTATAAGTACTGAGAGAAGTTCAGTCTGCTTTTGATATGAAAAGTAGCATTTGTATTGTGTTAATTGCGTAACTATAAAAACTTGAGATGTGTCAATTTGTTGAAGAGGAATGGATTAGGCTGGAGAGGATACTATGACATTGAATGATGAAGTTCTTTTACATGGGAAAAAGAGATTTTTTTTTTTAAGTTCTACTCTCACAATAAGGATTTTGATGAATTATTGTAAAGTCACTATGACCTGACTGACTCCTAAATATAAACAAATTTATGTACAGCAATGCAATAATGTACTCGTGATCATATTTAGCTTGATTAATAAGTAAACAGGATGACTTGGATTATTAAAGGTCATTTTTGAAGAATGGATCTTGTGTATTTATTAGCCTCTGTTTATCAGTTTGTTCAGTTAAACTAAAGAAGCCATAATAACCTTGACACCTTTATGAGATATGTGAGCTCCCTCCAACTCCAGAACTACAGCAGCAACCTGTGCACTTGGTGAACAGGAGCAAGCTCCTCCTTTATGTGCCAGTAGTTTGAAAAATAGGAAAAATCAACTGTCACCAAGTTCTGACAGTTTAATAACATAGTGAAACAAGTATGTTTGAGATAACAAGCTTTTCTGCTTCAAAAGCTGAGTCAAAATTTCAGACTACATCTAGCTGTTTGTGAATATCTGTGTCTTTAATTTTGTCAGAATAGTAACAGTCCTTCCCAATCTCAAACTCATGATGTGCAAATTTAAAAATTAAGGCACAGCAGTGATCTGGAAAATCCTTCTTAGTTAGCTCAAGTGATTTTGTATTACAGGTGCTCTTCCATGCCAAAACACAGATGATCTGAATCTCTGCAGCCTGGTTACAAATTTTTGAAATTTGTGGTCTTAATTCCACAAATCTAGTTTTTGCTTTGACCATGCTAGCCCAAACAGTGGCACTCACACTTTCATCTCTTACAGCCTCACTTGAGTAGCATAAATACACATTATCAAGCATGGAAAATAGAATTTCAGCATAATACTGGTAAAAACCTAAATCTATTCCAGTATCTCTGATAACATCTTTTCACCAAGAAACAGAAATAATGCATAACCCTGAGGTCTGTGTTTGAAGAAAAGCCACAGTGAATCTCAACAAAGAAAATGCAATATCCAGAATTATCCTGAGGTTGTGCATTTGGAAATGTTGTTTGTGTAGGATTATCCCCTTCAAATAAAATGTCAATTTAATCAATAGTAAATTGAGCTGAAAACAACACACATTTGAAAACATTTCAGGAAGACATCCAATATTCTTGGGATTCAAGCCAACAGAAATGGAATGAACAGAAGGTAGTGTAGGTGGGGTAAATGGGACCTAGCTGCTGCCTCATCAAGTGCTTATAACAGTCAAACCCATAAAACAATCCATTAAAAACCTATCTGGAGACTCATTTAGTAGCTGACATCCTGCATGGACTTTCCTCAAGTATCTTTTGTCAAACATTCTAATTGTTCTTCACGTTTAAGACTTACCGGTCTTTTCCAGTCTCCCTCTTAAATACCGCATCGCAGTAACTCATGCGCTTCTCCGTTGTCACGTAGATTTTGGCACTTGGGTAGCTGTCAACAGCCTTCTTCAGCATGTTGTACACAATGCCATTTCCATCCCTCCTCATGTTTCGAAAAGGACCCCAGATCACATAAACGGTGTTGTTGGTTTCCTTGAAAAAGTACTCCGGGTTCTTGAGCAGGAGGGGCACACTTGTGTGAGAGACCACTCTGACAGTTGTCCTCCTCCCAACGTCTTCCTCATAACCCTTTGTTGGAGCATTGTTCATCCTCCATATGCAGGAGGACTTGTCTATCTCAGTGCCCACCCTCTGGCCTGCCATCTGTCCCGAGTTTGAAACAATGGCACAGAGGTCACAGTCAAGTTGTAGAGGCTGGAAGACAGGAAACAATAATATATAATGCAAGTTTTTCCCTTTAAAGCATAAAGACTGGAAAATCAGTTAAAAGAAAAGCAGGTACAGTACAACAAATTGATAGCAATCCTTCTCTTTAAAAACAAAACAAAATCCCAATCCTCATGTGGCAGAGCTGCTTGAAAACTCTACCACTACAAACCTCTGAATGAAAACCTTTTCAGTGAAATAGGCAGTTCCAATCTTTGCCTTTGTTCCCACTTTGCAAAGTCAACTATGCAAATAATCGTTCCTTTTTTTACCTCTAAAGGTTACCTTTTTCACTAAAATACAAGGAAATAAAGCAGCAGAGTACTTAGATCAATGGTTTCTCTTTTAACAAGATACTGTCAGCAATATGAAAATACCTACTGAAAAAGTAATGCTATAAGTTTAACTGCACATTAACTGTGTTTGTGCCTGAATGAATAGCTCCCAAATTTGTGACAGAAGTCAAACACAAGCTCTAACTTTAAAAAGCAATCTAATAATATGAAAATCCTGCAGTTGGAAAGGAGATATGGACAGAGGAATATGTTGTTCTCTCCAGAGATCAGTTATGGTCTTTGGCAAATAAGAGGCAGATGGACTGGTGACACTTGAACTAGGAACCTAATCCTGGGAAAACTGTAGTCAAAGACAGTACTTCCTGACCATGTTCTAGGGTGCTATTACTCCAGTATGAACTGAAAATAGAAAAAAAAATCTAACAGAGATATAAGGACCTATCTTAATGTTCCATTTGTCAGAGTATAAAGAGTAAATGCTTTTCTTTCTTTTGTACCTACAGACTAAAAGGAAATGCCCTCTATTTAAATTGGATTGTATAAAGAGAGTTCAGTTAGAAATCAAAACCAAATGAAAACTAGATCCATCAAAAAAAACCCTACAGAAGATCACCCACGTCAGAGATAACCTACATTTTTTTGTATGGTCACAGACTTATTTTCTGTCATGCTCACAACTGGGAGCCAGTGACCTCAGTTTAGTATTTTTTAGGAAGAATTCCCTTCACGTTCTTTGGACACTTACTCTGACAGGATGTTAGGTGCTGTTCTGATCAGACTTGTGGTTATTTCTCTTCAAAATCACACCTCATTTAGCTGATGTGGATGAATAGCCTGCCTACATTTGACCACTATAACACTAGGATGCGAATGCTGACAAAAAAACCCAAATTCTTTGATAAGGGGGAATAATGCAAGGACAAGAGACAAACATCTGAAGAGAGCCAAACTGTAAGACCTAAGATATCTCATCTCTGTGTGACAAATATTGTACTGAATTAAGCTGCATACTGCAAGACTTCTGCAGTAAACCTCACAATTTCAAAGCTTTGATTTCTCTATTGTGATTGATTTGATTTTGTTATGTGGCTGGTTCAGGAAAACACTCTTTCCTCATTTCATTGGTAGCTAAAGATTCCTGATTGAATGCAAAAGCATTGTCAGTGTTTCCTTTACAGAGCACCATGCATTTTTTATAGCTGTTACAGTTTTAGAGAGCTGTCCTGCATGGCTCTGACAGCAGGGACGAAATCCCAGGAGATGCAGTGGAACACAGCACTCTTACTGTTTACTGCTTACTTACAGAAATTCTCTCTAAGATACATTATGAGGACATGGCTGGGTGACCTAAACAAATCCACGGGCATAACTCATATCCTAGCATGAAGTGAATTGTTACAGTCCCAGTAGATTAATTTATAGCTTTCAGGGTGAACTTTTAAACTAACAAATGCTGAATATGAAACTGCTAGATAGGGAAAGCCAATTTGGTCAAGAATCTGGTTCCATTAAAATTTGTCTCATCCTCAGAGCTGCTTTTTTCATTAAATTCTTCCTTCTTCATTAAAATGGAGCTTCTCTCTAAAATTCGGAATAGTTTGATTTTCTCACTGTAGTTAGAAATGCATTGCACATTTTCTGTTCACTGAGTGCAACTGTTCTGCTTGAATAAGCTGAGTACACTCACTCCTGCAACTGTGTCCCCTGGTCTTCTAGCTCTTTTGTTGAGATTCATTTATCTTGTTCCAATTTATGAAGTGCTTTCATAATGCTGAATGCTGAATGCGTATACTAGGTCAACACATAATCTGCTCTTCCAGAACAGAGTCAGAGGCTAACCCACACCCAGCTCTATCTCACAATAAATATATTTAACAATGTAGAGAGATTTTTTATGTCCCACTATGCATATTTCCCAACAGAAATCCCAGAGTTAGGAGACCCATGATAGATATTCCATTGACTCCAGAATCACCCCCTGTCTTCATCACCTTTTTGCATCATATCTCCCTCCACATATGAGAAAACATGCATCAATATTCACTCACTGAAGCCCACATGGAGCCAGGGCACCAGTCTGTGGTGCTGATTTGTAAGTGTCTCAGATGGGAAGGGTGGTTTCAGTGACACACATACAATACAAACAGGTCTGCCAGGCACTCCAGGCAGATCACCTGCAGAGGTGGTCCAGCAGCAGTGGGACTGAAATGGATTGGCAGGGCCACACAGAAACTTGTGCTGTTACTGCTTATCCTCTGTGGACCCAGAACATCAGGCCAAGGTTCACCTCTCACAACATCTTCATTCACATGCATCATAGATACATGAGTTAAAGACAAAAACACAAATTACCATTCACCTTTTCTTTTCCTTTCATGTACTTAAGACATTTATTTCACCTCTAAACACCATGGGGGCTGAGCTATAATTGCTGCTAGAAAATTGCTCATTTTGTTGCTGACCAGAAGAAAGTAGAAATCCTTAGCAGAACAGCTGGGTATGGTTCTTACAAATAGTCCCATATTTTTCCTGAATGATACATTGTAACTGTTGAGGAACACTTATATTTTAATCAGCAAAGAAAATGAAATGTCTGACCTTTCCATTTCCTGTGCAAGCTTACAGACAATAGAAAAGATAATTAAAACTGTGAATTAGAACTTGCAAAACAGTGCCATTTCTCTAGCAAAGAGAAATAGCTGTGTAATAAAGGTCACTTATCAAACAGTTCTAGTTATTAAATCTTTGCATTTAGCACTGAAGTGGCTTCATGGAATCAAAGGTCAAATCATTAAATAACAAAGTCAGCCAGAATTAGAAAAGGTCACAAGCAAATTCATCTAAAGTAGGTCACAAAACATGATTTTCTTCCACACGGGATTACATTATTTGGAAAACTGCTTACTTTCCAAATCTGACAACACCCCCACCATTTCCAGTGTCTCCACCAGGAGACTGAAATTCCAGCTACAGAACCATTTGTATGTGTGGGTTACCAAATGGCACAGATCTTGGATCACCAAGTTTCCCAGTCCCAGTCCTGTTCATCTGCTGAGGTGCACGTGGGGGTGATCTCAGGCCAGGTCTCTGAACCACAAAACAACCTCTGGACAGACCAGACACATGCCAAGCCCTGGTCTCAGCCGAGACTGCCAGATTCACTCCTCAGCTGCACCCAATCCAGCTCAGGACCTCTGCAGATGGAATTTCCACTAATGAAAAGCTGAATTTCTCTTGTGGCTTCTTAGCACTATAGACTGGTAGTGTGCACTCTCCAGCCACCAACTCTGTTCCACTCTGAATCCCACAACTAATCATGCAGATAGTTAGGAAACTCAGACTAAACTTTCTCAATTGTTACTTTAACAATAGATTGTAATTTTGTAAATTGGACGGAATGCCCATTCACTACATAATGAGGCAATTATTAGCAGCTTGCCACATATTAATTTGCTCCTTTAATGTTGAAACAAATGAGATCTTTTCTTATAATCATCCTATTTGAGTCAATTCTAACAAAGCCGATTGAACAAAGCTCCAGAGAGACTTTCTTTATTTCAATGCCATTTATTCTTCTACTCTTCTTGGATGTCTTTAGAGTTTTAGAGGATACAACATTTATAATGATGCCAATAGGGAATAGATTTTGCCTTTATTCTTCTTGATGTTCTTTTGAGGTCTTTGAAATAAAAGGTACAAGAGAGGCATTAACCGTCTGGTATTGTTGTTATTGCTTTTCTCTATTTTACAAGCAAAAAATGTATTTTAATTTTTCCTGTGTTTCAGTGATTAAACAAGCTGGTTTTATCTACACTTACTCAATTTCTTCCAATCTCTGACTGGAAGAAAAGATTTGCCAAACTTCTCTAGGAAAAAGTTCACCACATAGATGGAAAAGAAAGAGTATTTTTGTGTTCACCCAACAAGAACTACCAAATTAGTACAGCCTTGTATGTAACTTACATTATATTACTAATATCAAGCAAAAATGATAAAATGATAAAAAGACAGGTCTGATTACCCTGAGTTTGCGTTTGTTCCCTCTTCCCTTCTATGGCACTATTGTGTTTTTTTACTTTCAGCAGTTGATTTTGGCCCTAGCCCTCAGCATCACATCCCAGCAAACATCTCAGTCTTCATAAAATTTAATGTTAAGATTTCATAAAGATTTTAACATTTTGACATTATTTCTAAATAAGCCCAACGTCAACATGCGTCCTATATCCAAATAAATAGAATATGATCTGCTTCTTCATAAAACTGTTCCTGAGACTCAAGTGCCTGGGATATTTTATTTAGATGATTGTCATTGATATATATGTGAATTCTAGCAGAAAGGGATTTTTTAATTGAATGCATTGGAAGGGAATGCATAGGAGGCACATAATGAGACTGATCTTACAGCAGGAGACTGAATAAATAACCATATTTGAACATCTTTCTATATACACTGACCCAGCTGTTACAGAACTGTTTGATTTGTAGCTCTTGTCCCAGCCCCTAAAAGGGGCTGTACCAGTATCTTGTGGATTCCTCATGTCAGGGGTAATGAGACAGAAAAACAAAGGAAGCTTGGACTTTGGGCAGAGGTTGAAACTTGTGTGCCAAAGTCACCCACCCCACCTAAACAACCAGCATGTGTATTTTTGAAACATTTTTGTTTTATTTCTCATGGAAAAGAAAAAAAACCCAAAACAAATCAGAATCTCAAACCTTCCAAAAACAAACCACAGTGCAAAGTGATGCAGTGTCATCTTTCTCACTTTAGAGACAGCTCCAGACAACTCCATGCCAGATTCTACCTCTTTCAAGATATAGCAGAGCAAATGCTCACCAGAATGTTGTTGATTTTGCTGCTCCTATTGGGAACAATACAGGCAGCTTTGAAACAAAGCAAGAATTAAGCACATCTCATGATACCAAGAGCTGAAAACCAAATGCCTCAAATCCACCTGAGAAAATTCTGAGTAGAAAGAACAAAAAATATAATCTATAAAAATAAAATAGGTCTTGTTATGTATTTTAGGTATTTTCCACTACTTTATTATACAGCAAAAATTGAAAAGTCTAAGATAATACTCTTCATGATTATCTCATAAAACAAAATTTACTAAAATTGAATAAAAGCCATGTCCAGCTTGATCAAAATAGTTTAACTTTCTATTTCTCAAAAATTGTATTTAAGTAATTTTCTAAAATGGAGTTAAAATGCTCCTCCAATTGAACATTTTGCTTTATTATGAAAAGGTGAAAGAACTGGAGTTCACATTAACAAAACAGTCCCTTTCATTTTTTTCATTTTTCCTGATTTTCAGCTGAAACTTTATGGAAACTGTCACCTTTCAAGTAAGGCTACACTAGTATTTTCTTCTGGAATAATAAACTATTGGAACACTCTTGATAGGTCTATTGGTAAAAAAGACTTAAAATAGAAAGGTGGCAGGGAGTAAATAAGAACAAGACAAACTGTTCTGCCTCTGCATGGAGGGTTAATGAAGGAAGGAAGCTGCCAGATTCAGGGCTTCAAGAACAACAGAAAGACCTGGGAGAGGCAGAGCTCTGGAGAACTGATGGTCAACAGCTCTGAAGGACTTTGGGCTCTGAGAGTGGCAGGCGAAGAAAGTTTTGTCCTAAGGCATTTCCTGAAGGATGTGAAGACTTGTCCTGCATGTGCAATCTGTCAGTCTGCAAAAGACCCATTTTTGTTTGTGTCTCAGGTGCCTGGCAAACTGTCCTGTCCCTGTGCAGGACGGCAGAAGGGATGTGCTCTTATTTACATGAATGGATCATGTCACCAAAGGGGGAGGAAATAAATGGAAAGAACACACAGAAGAGAAGAGAGAAAAGAAAAAAATTTCAGACACCTATGAAAGGGTAGAATGCAGTTTAGTGCTTCAAAGGGAAGCATGTGAGGGGAAGACAGATTTGAGAAAAAGCAAAACACTGATATACGGCAGAGAAGATAAACCATATTGTTTGGGAATGCAATCCAGCAAAGAAGAACCAAAACTCCTAAAGATATTTGTTAACTTATAAACTAACTGTTGTGAAGAAAACTTCATCAGACATGTCAATCAAATCATTTAGGAATGAATAGGCAGAGAGAAAAGCTTTTGTCCTTTACACTGCAACTGCCCAAGTAGAAAACAGATGAAAATGTATATGTTCAGTCCAGCATATAGTACTATAGTTTGTAGGTAACCAGAAACCCTGACATCCCTAGATATTGGAGATGTCTGCACCTTCAGATCCACATAATGAATACCTCTGAACTGGAAGAAAAGCAGAATACTTTTTGGCATATATATATTAAAAAATGAGCATAAAAATACAAGTACACCCAAGAACATATCTGGAAATCATCAAATTCCTGTCATCAAACATCCTGTCAAACACTGTTGAGGATTGAATTGTTATGGAAGGGAGGCAAACTCCATCATGCACACCCTACGCAGGCAAGTTCACAAAGCAGCCACTAAAATAGCATTCACTCTGAAAAACAGCCTATGAAAAAAATAGCTTCACAGCTGTACAAAATGGAAAACCAAACAAACAACATTAGTTCCAGAGTACGCCTAACTTCATCCCAGAGGTTTAGCTGATGACCATAAATAACCAGAATGCTTGTGACACTTCATCTATCACCCATTTACAAACATACAGGGTTTAAAATATCATGACTTTGTAATAGTTCAAAAGCCGGGAATTTTTCCAACCAAATACCGCTTGCTGAATGCTGAATCCGGTAAGTCATTTATCTTAACATCCACCACTTTGCTCACCTGCCCTCAGCGCTACGTGACTTTTGAATTTTTTGCACAAAAGTTACTGGAAAAACACCATGTAAACCAAATGCTGTCCATCAAACAGCATAAACAACTCAGAGCACAACACAAGCTGGTCCTAACAGTGGCACTCCTTTTGTCACTCTGCAGCAGAACTGTATTTGCAACAGTACATTTGCTACCAGCAAAACATGTCACTTGATTCAGCAGGTTATTGGTATCATAATATTTAGCTCTAATTTATCTTCTGCAATTCTATGTCTGTATCACATTTCTTTTCTGCTTTTTACATTTAGTAATGAGGAAGATAACAATTGTTTCTTCTCTATACAGACATATTTGCTCAGCAAACAATACAAACCACAAGGAGGTAAAATGTCACAACTCAAGGAGACATAAAAGGGAGGAACATCCAGTTAGCACATGGGCTGAATAGCAAATGAATCTCAGTACGAAAGGACAAAACCAATTTTTCACACCCAATAACGTGTGTGGCAGCAGAGCAGAGGTAACATGTAACACATTATCCTTCCTTACAGAGTGGACTCTAGAATGACATCCTTGACAGCAACCAAGGCCAAAAGAACTCTATCCACAAAAAGTGTTTTTTCTTTGCAAGTAACAGTAAGTACCTCTGCAAAAAATTAAAAACTCCTACAGCGGAGACGCCTACTGGAAGACTACACCCAAGGAAGTCTCTGTCACATGTGGAAACATGGGTTTCTCTAACCACTGACTTTCATTTTTATTTATTATAAATACCCACAGATGGCGGTAAAGTATATAATGTATACAGCAGAATTGTTCCAAGTGTGCTTTCTCTAATAACCTCCTATTATCAGCACTCACCATTAATCATGGACCATTATCTAGGAAACTTAGATGGCTGAATCACAGATGCACTAATGCCTGCTAGGCCTCTAATCTAAATACATTTGAAAAAATTAGACTCACAAATAAACTAGGGGACTTCTAATGTGAAGTTCACGTCTTATTTCAGGTCAATTTATTTGGGATTTGATATGGGGAAACAACATCAAGGTAGGCAGCAAAAATTGTCAGAAAAAACTTCCTTGTATTAAACCCCTCTTTTCTTTCCCATGAAAACCCACCTTACAGGTTGGAAGCCTAAACTCTAATTTATTTTGGTTCCATGCTGTCTAGACCTATTATTTAATTTTGTCTCTCTTGGTGGTCTATCTGACAAATTATTTGTATGCATGGAAGAAAAGTGATAAGCTAAAATGCTAATTATCCATTTTTCTGAAATTAAAAAAAAAATACTATCCATGCCAGGAATAAGAATAAGGTTAGTAACAATAGCATTAAAATCAGTGGCATTTTTCATTTGACAAAATAAGTCTTAAGAAGATTTCTATGTCCAGTGTTTTTAATTGCAGGATGCCTTATCTAAAAGAGAATACACAGTTGCTTCTGGCCACATTAATTTACTTGCACTGCTACATTGGCAATATTTGCACTACCACTCTATGACTGTCATCTGTAAAAATGTTTAAAATTTTCTCTAAAAATGTAATTTCAGGTTAAAATTTCACTTAGAAAGTGCTAGTCTAAAAATGGAATTGTTTTAAGTATCTTCTATCTTAAGATCATAAAATCATTTCAGTTCCAGAAAGATACAAAATTAAATCATCACTTTGTCAGACACCTGAAATTTCAAACACTATGGCAATGGGCACTAGGTCAAAAATTTAAACTGGATTGGAAAGTTCTGCTTAAATAATTGGGTAGATGTGTTTTACATTTTTTTAAGCCATTAATGGAAGTTATTGAAGCATAGCTGCATATTTTAAAACTTTGAAGTTAAAGGTCTGTTTCAAAAGAAAAAAATCACTGTACATATACTCTCTTCTGATTGCCTTTGCACCATTGCCTCGGTGCATACATCCACTGACCCCCTTTTAATCGGCGTAGATTTCATGCCGACAACAGTTTGTTATCATGGACTAACAACAGCTGCACGAACTCGGTACACAGAGACTCAGGTGGAAGCCACTGGGGTTAAGTGACTTGTAAATAATTCACAGATCCTTCTGTGTCAGCTCTCCTTATCATGGAGCTCGACAGTGCAGCTTCTGCTCCTGCCACATCCCAAGCCAGCCCCATTCACCCCTCGCTTAAAAGCCTGTACTGAAGAAAAGCCCCAGTG
>VWYI01040493.1:112433-143756 GCA_013399455.1 Anthoscopus minutus
GGAGAGGGCAGAGGAGAGGAGAGGGCAGAGGAGAGGGCAGAGGAGAGGGCAGAGGAGAGGGCAGAGGAGAGGGCAGAGGAGAGGGCAGAGGAAGGCAGAGGGCAGAGCTGGGATAAATGTTTCCAAATATGTAAAACATAATGCAAAGGATTCTTCATGTCTGTTCTACATTAGCAGGGTGATAGCTAGATTCGAGTAACCTTAATCAGCTTTCTATATGAAAACATAGTTATAAACCATCTTGCCAGAGGCACAATTACAAACTTGCTATCTCCAGAAGTCCTTTCTTATCCTATTTTCTGTAATTTTGTGAATTTTAGTAAGTTGATGTGCACACAGCACTCCACAACTTAGCCTTCTTGGGTGACACTAAAGAAAGAAGATAATGTTCTGTGCTGCAGTCTTTAGCTCAGCACTGTGAGCTACATGGAAAAGTAGCTATCCAGGTATCCTTTAGCAAGAAGGTACCAGAGCAGATCTGTGTGTATGGATGGAACTCATGTTCTAGTAAAGCAACCTGTAATTTGACAAACCTTGATCCATAGCCAGAGAAATCAGGAAAATGAGAACAGATCAGGTTATTCACAATGCAGCAGCAGCACAGATAACAGCTTCAAACATTTTAGAAAGTCAAGAATATTCTCCTAATTATTAACAGTTGTTTTAGTAGTGTTATGGACTTCTGATTTACAAGTTCAAGCTACAGCAAAATGAAACCAAAATACAAATATTCACTAGCCCATCGCCTTTTATGATTTATGCTGAAATCCTACTTAAATGCAATAGAAGGATTGAAATCAACCATTCTTTCCCGTAAATCTGTTTAAATGTTACTTGAAGCATTTCTAGCAAACCCCTGTTTCTTGACAACAGTAGATATGAAGCTGTCTTTGTGTAAAAGCTGCATTTCTTCATAGTTTATGATAGCTCTAGACTTGCCATCCCTTTTTTCAGTACAAAGAATAGGAGCAATTGTGGAATAAAGTACCACTCATCATGATCAAGGATGACAAATTCTTTTCTATTGTAAGCTCTGTCAAATGATAAGCAATTAGACCCTGCTTTCAAGGTTGCTTAAATAAATAATATTTTGTATGAGTTACTTTTAAAAAAGCTGCCTGATGTACATATCACAGTCTGGAATAGTGATATGTCTACACTAACTGTGGTGTTGAATGCGTATTTAAAGGATAAGAATTTCTATATGTGCAAAAAAATGTTGTTTTTAAAGTCAGTCTGAGGGTGTGCATTTTCACATGTTTCTGATCAGCTCTTCCCTGACACTTTTCCAAAGTCTTTGCCATATTGTTAGCATCATCATCACATATAGCTGCCAGGGGAAAATGAATCAGATGTCACAAATTACTCAAGGGCAATGAAGCCCTAAAGGAACCTTCTGCAGAAAGTTTCTGACTGCAGAGCATAAGCCTGCTGTGCTCTAAAGTTTCCTGGTGGAATTCTCCTGTGGAGGCAAACATATGTTTGTTTACTGCAGAGACACCCTACATGTCCTGTGGTAAAGAAATCCTATTTTGTGGCTACTACCTTTGACAATGTAGCTAATAGAAAATCACTCATGAATGCTTTAGAGCCATTGCTAGGTGAATGACCCTACTGGCCTAAGAAAAACCCACAGGTTAAATTTGCATTTTATGTGTTGCTTGGTTCCAAGCTGTTGCAAGTTTACATGCTAACCAAGTAACTGCATCACTTGTAAAAACAGATATGGGGTTCCACAGGCAATACTCCTTGATAAAACACCAGTGCAATGTGGAATCTCTGATGCTCCCCTGCATCACAGAGGTCTTGTAATTCATTACTTTCAGTGCATCCTCAAACAAAGCCACCACTTGTGGAAATGCATGTGTAGAGATTGTGCCACAGCAGATTTCCAGATCCATCACTGCAGCTGAACTTTTCCAGAAAACTCCAGGCTGGCCTCAACATTTGCAAATCAGTTACAATACTGAATGATTCCCTGTGACAGAGGAATGTGTCTGTTTACAACAGTTCCTGCATGGGGAGCAAATACTGCACTCACACAGAGCTCTTGAAACAGAACCACGTGCACAGGGCTACACAGCAAGGGCTCAGCTACAATGGGAAGAAGAAGTTACAAGGCAAAATAACAACTGCAGGCTTCAGAAAGACAGACTGTAAATGCTGATGTGCTTCGATTTTTGGGATGTGATTATCAATTATTGGCATGTGAGAATCAGATTCTCTTTTTTTTTGCGTCTGCTGTCTTTGACTTCACACTTGTAAACATTAAATGTAATAGCACAACCAGGTTGCTCTATTCTGCACAATCATGCTAAGATTTCTCTAAGACACAACCTTTATGCCACTTTTTCATTTAGTTATATCTTCAGCAGCACTATTCATATGACCAGAATCTATAATGCTGACAATTAAAAAAAGAAAAAATGTCCAAAACCCACACTCAAGTTTCTATGAGTCTGATAATGCAGACAAAGGAAAAGGAACAGAGGACTTAATTCCCCTTTAACACCAATACAAACCTCAAGTTCTGGATAAGTCATTTATGCAAGTAGCAGAAATAAGAAACCTTCACTGTGAATTGTAAATCACTAGAAATCTGAACAAAGGAAGTAAGAGACTGCACAAGATTCTGCTGAGAAACTTCTGTGCTGCAGGGAGACACTGCTTCTGGTATATAACTGTACTTTTAACTGTTGTCCTTTTTGCTGAGCATAAAAATATCAAGTCTGTTTCCCAAAGGCATGAGAAGTAATCATTCATACAGATATCCTTCAAATCAAGATGGATTTTTTAAACGCACATTTATCATAAACAGGTCATATTGTTAAAGGGCTGTGTTAAAGAACAGATGAGGGGTAATTAGCAGGGTAATGAAACAGCCCCCATGAAGAAGCAATAAACATCACAGAGCAGAAAAGGTATCTGTGGGTGCATTTTCAGATTTAGGAGTCTGAACTTTGGCAATGGTATCCATTTCTGAACCGGTGGAGTTGCCATTGGGGTTACTTCTGATACTAAGTTATTTCTCAAAAAACCATAAATTTTTCTAGTCTTGGAGCAAATAGGTAACTAATGACATGGAACTCACACTCTTGGACTCTAAGCCTAATAGTGTCACCTTAAATAGCACTTCCTTCTGAATAGGCATCTCACAATCACCAGCATTATCCCTGAAGTGAGCTATTGCTTATGTTCACTTGATCCCAAAATACTGCAGTTTGAGGCAACATTCATTTTTATGCAATTTTATTTGTGTTGTGCAACATTTGCTCACTCCTGTGGGGAGAATCCACAGACAGATGCAGGGAGGAAGGAATGGGAATAGAAGTTTAATAAGGCAGAAGGTAGGCAAGGATGGCAGGGAACAAAAGGGGCCAAAGACAGTTAGCAATATATAGCAATATGTACCTTGTGGATCCTGGCTCAGGGGACATAGTCTGAATTGACAGCTTTAAATGCCAAGAGAAAGACTTTGCACTGTTCAAAGATTTGGTATAAATACCTGACTGGGGTGGGTGAGAGTTAAGGCGAAAGCAAACTCTTCTCGGTGATACTCAGCGACAGACCAAGATACAATGTGCATGAACGAAAATACAGGAAATTCCACTCAAACACACAAAAAACTTTCCTGCTGTGAGGGTGGCTGGGCACTGGAATGGGTTGCCCAAAGATGCTGGGAAGTCACCATCCATGGTGACTGGATCCAAGCTGACTCTGCTTTGGGGATGAAGGCTGGAGTAGACGATCTCCAGAGCTCCAAACCCAGAGGCAAATACAACAATCAACACCAGCTGAGCTGTGCTCACAGGAAAGATCATTCATGAGTTTTTGTGGGGTTTTTTTAAGAAGAGGAAGACCATGTGTAAAAAAACCTTCTTGCTGTTCAGCAAAGAAAAAGGTGTAAGGCTAGACATATTTTTTTTCTGAATCTCAAAAACTGATTTGATACTGCTTCATCTAACAGATTGATTTCTAAAGTAGGAAAGCATGGCATTGAAAAAGACAGAAAACAGAGCTGGTTATAAATCTTTCCATAGACAAGGAAACAAGGATGTCTATAAACAGAACATTCCAAGGTTTTACTGTAGAGAATGTGTAGTGCCATATGTGTACCTACTAGAACCACTTGAGCTTTTTTTATACTGTTTTTTGCCATTACAAAGAAAAATAAATCAGGGCATCTAACGTAACTAAACCATAAAAACAGAAATGGATAGTAAAAATTTTCTGCTAAGGAGGAAGAAATGAACTTGCAACCTTCCATGCTAGCCAGCAGGCCTTTCCTACACCTAATGGAGCAATTTCCAGCATAACAAGTATTTTCTGTCAATGAAAGACAATATATATCTTAGATATGCAGATAGCACGTAGATTTTTTTAAAAAGCCTTTGCTACATATTTTTGTCTCTGCTAAAATATATTTTATTGCTTTTTACTGCTAGTATAAAACTAGTAATAAGCTGTATGTGCACAGATAGCTGAAGAGAAAGATTCAGGTCCACAGGGGCTGATCTCAATTGGCTGCTTTTAAATGCAAGACTACGGAGAGCTGAAATCATAGCTTTAGGACAAAATATCAGCAAGCTCTGTGCAATCACTACACAAGAGTGGCAAAGTATTATACTGCAAAAACTCAAACATCTCTGTATCCACAGTGCAGATAATTACACCAAATTGCACCAAAACAAGGAAGAATGAGCAATAGCACTTCATTTAGATTGACTTCTGTTATTTTGTTTAGCTGCTCTAGTTCAGTTTTGTTGTTATCTTATGTATAGGTATCAAACCATGTTCTGCGAAACTAAACAAGGAACCAAAATTTGTAAATACCATACATATCCAAGTTCATTTTGAAAGATTAAATCCATGTTCTCCAGAGGGGTTCAGAAAGAATGGTACGGTGAAGAGCAAGCTTCTGAGATGGACTGGTAGTAAAAATCACATAGACTGAATCATAAAAGGGAGGAATGAACAGTACAATATCCAGAACAAGGAAAGGATTCAAAGGTTACAATAAATTATACACTAAAGCCAACTGTTCAGTATATTTTCAACTGGTGTCACTTTCTGAAAACATCACAGAGCAGGACAATGTTACTAATACTTTAGTGAGCATCCTGAGCTGCTATTTACAAGAAGAAAGTTACTGTGGATGAAAAATACAGCAGGAAATCAACCAAAATCATGGGTTTCTGTGATAGAAGCAAATTGTTTAAAAAAAAAAGAAAAAAGGAAAGAAAATTCACAGAACACTCATGTAATGTAAATGTCTCCTAGCTTCAGTGCCTTCAATGGACATGCATTGACTACCTCCCTTTAAAATTTTTATCTATTACAAATTGGAGGTAATTCAGCCAATACAGAATTTAGCATGTGCTTAAATGCTTTGGGATCCATTCCAAAACATGAAAAATCAATTTTTTCATCTGGTTTGGAATGAGGCCCCTGTTAAATATATCTGGGGCTAAGCATGAGCTGAGGTGTTTTGCTAAACAATATCTGAGAGAAATAAAGATTTCACAGAGGTCACTTCTGTCTGTCCAAGCACTTAAACACTACCAGTCCCTCTGAGACAGTGAGTTTTAAACAATGTAAGGTGGAAGCACTGGGACACTACAAGACCAGCTCCTTGAAGAATCCAAAGTGTAGCAGCTGGGTAAGTACTGGGCTTGACCCATCATCCTTGTTTGTTATTATCTGACTATCTGTTCTCTGTGTTGATTTTAATCCACATGAACAGGGAGTGACAGGAAAATGGGCCTCTACAAATCCTTAACTAGAAAATATGGATCACAACATTCAGCCATGGAGCTCAAATTAACAATGGTGCTGAAAAATTTTTGTAGTTTACATAAATTTCATGATTGTCAGAGACCATACCAACTGAAGTCTCAACAAAATATTCCAAAAGGCTTCACAATATGAGGCTATGCTACAATGTAATTCATTGCCAAATTATTTCCATACTGTTTCTAAAAGAAAAAGGTTTATAAGAATAGAAAGCTTGGTAAAAGTGGTATGAAAACTGTAATAAAAAAGTAAATATCATTTCAGAGTCAGCCATCCATTTTCACTGCAACTTTAGATATTTTGTGAAAGGCTAGAATTCCTGAATGCTGAGCAATCAAGAGAAAAAGATACAACTAAAGACAGTATGAATGGAAAACTAAAATAATGATTAAGTTCTAGGTGCAAGTAAAAGGTCACTTGCAGCTTATATTCTGACATAAAACCAAAGTTATACTATGCTTCCTTTGTTCCATTACTCACCAAAAATCCATTTCCTTAAAGGAGAAAAAAAATCCCTTCATTCCTGTGAATCAATGTTTAATTATAGCACATTTGACTCTAAGTCCAAGAACTGGTTCTGCAAAAAAATACAAACAGTGCTTTAAAGATGATGTCTGCATGGCTCGACGTATAATGTAGACACCTTCATTTGTGGTTTTTTGTCACCATAATGACACCTTTTCATTTCAGGTAAATTCTTAGAAAAGGGAAAGAAACTAATTGAGTTATGAGTATCTAGACAGGACAAGGTGAAAAAAGGCTCAGCTTTTCAGGCTTTCTAATCCTGAATCCATCACTTGGGTTCATATTTTGATGCTATTACTAATGCTGAAGTGTTGTGGTGCATTTTTGTTCATTATATTTGTTTCAATTGCCTTCTGTATTGTTAAGTCCCATCTGCCCCCTGCCATGTTAATAGTTTAGTCCCAGCCGTGTGCTTCTACCCACTTGCCAATCTACCCCGATCCCAGCCCTTTATTCCTGAATGTTCCCTGTTTCCCCTCCCATTAAGTTGTCAATCCTCCCTTGTGCTGAGCCCCTGCCTGGACCGCCCCCTTTGGAATTCCCCAGACCTGGAAGCCGCATTGGACGCTGTGACTCGCTCTGCTCCCCGTGTTTCCCCAGCGCTTTCTGGGTTTTGTAGCCCTGCCCTGTGCTCCTCCCCACTCCTTGCCCGACTGCTTCAGGATTCGCACCCTCCCCTTGCTCCTCCCCCGTATATCAGCTGCTGTACCCCTGTGTCTTCTGTCTTTTGTCACTGTCCCTTCCTTGGAATGAACCACACAGAAGACCTCTCCCTCATTCTTGCTCCTGCCCTCAACACTTTACAGCCCAGAGCTGCATCCCTGGCTGTGCTGCTCCCCAGGGACAGCCACTCCTGGCCCGGGACTGGCTGGGGACAATCCCGCACCGCGTCACTGAAGATTGCCCAACAACACCAGCGGCCCCTTTGGTATGGAGGCAGATCTAGCATGAGTACAAATGTAAGAATGTAGTCTTACCAGGAAACAAGACTGCTTTAACTCTGCAAGTTCTTAGGGACAGCCCATGCAGGTGGACAGGTACTGGTGCAAAGGAGGCGCCTTCAGGAACGGAGGCTGGCAAAGGTGGCTCTCACTCACCCTGTATCCCTCCTTTTGCCCCTGTGCCCCAGCAGGTGGGTGAAGGGCACCTGGTGTCTGACAACAGCAACTGAGATATCCAGGCATCTCCCCTCAGCCAGGAAGCATAAGGAACCTTGCTCAACCCTTGGCCATGCTCATACTCAAGTGAGGCCATATTTCAGAATATTGTAGTCCTACATCAGGTAGAGCACTTACAGTGCAATTGTGGTGGAATAGCTCAGGGGAACAGCATCACTGAAGCATTGAAATAATTTATTTGCATGCACAAGACAAAAAGTCTCAGTAAAGCTTATTTACTTTCCTGTCCCTCATTCTCCCTTCCCAGTGTCTCAATTTTTTCCACTTCTGTGTTTATTATTCTTCTGTGATACTCTGAAAAGTTCCACATCACACAGGCAGGTAATGCCACTTGAAAACCAAAGTATCTAGCTGCAGATCACAATTTTCCAAAAGAAGTGGGTAAAATAAAATTATTGTTTTAAATGAGGGTCACAGCTAAAGACCCAACTCACTAAACTCACACCCACAGGAGAAGAGTCTTATTAAAGGAACACAAGTCTCATTAAAAATTGCTTCATCCAGACCATCATCAGCCATAAAGGCCTAGAAATAACATAGTGGGTAAGAAAATAGACTGCACTGAAAACGTAACTTCCTAAAAATAATTAAGCAAGGAAAACAAATTCATTACCACTGATGTAAACCCTTCAAAGCTCTGGCAGCCTGAGGTTTCCTGCTCTGCAGCATGATATCCAAGGTTCATTGCAAAGCCCTGTTTATCCAACTGCATTTCTCAGTAGTTCTACCTAATTAACAGTTTGGCAATGAAGGAGGCAATGGGGGAGCATATATATGTAAATACACCAAAAATATGCTAGGGAACATTAAATGTGTAAAATCAAGCACTGAAAATTTAGGGAAGTGTCAGAATTAGAGTTGCTGTGCAGCCCTAATTGGGCAACCTTGTGTGCATACATTATAATACTATCTTTAATTACCCGACCACCTACTATTTTTTCCACTGGACCCCTGCCTGCACTGACTGACATAATGAGCAGCTACTCAATGCTTTTGTTTTCTTGTTATTAGTCAATGTGTCCCCATGCCTCATTTATTGAGCATTATTCACATCCTGCTCTGAGACTTATTAATTTCTGCCTGGGCTGTCATTCAGTACTCACAGTAGCTCCTCCCTTCTCAAATACCATTCTAAAATGAGACAGGAAAAGATTGTATTAGCCCTCTTCAGCTAAAGGGGTCTGAGAAATTTAAGTGAAAGCTATAATTTAAATTAAGAATAATACACTCACTGGCATAAAGAACCTGAAGCAATTAGAATTCTTTGGTAATTTATATGTTCAAATAGTTTTCATTGACTTCAGCTATCTCTCTGCTTCATAAATCAGACCCAAGGGTCTCAAACTAAGCATTCAGAAAGTAAACACACACAATTAGTAAAAACATAGCTTGATTAGATTGGAATCACATGGAAATTCTGTAACACAGGCAAGAATAGAATATAGTAGCTAGCATGAACACTTGACTGAGACAGCCTTGCCTTCCATTCCTGTAGCTCCTGACTCCTTCACACCTTTTCATTTCTTCAGCAAATAAGCCAGTAATTCTAGCAACTTCTTTACAGATTTCCACACAGCACCAAAAAAGGTAAAATCTGGACAATGAGTGAGGCTGAATCACTCTGCAGAGTCATGAATACATCAAAGAATTCTGAATCAAAAGTGGACAAGTGATTTTATTTATGACATTCGCCAGTTCCCAAGTGTTGACTTTGCAACCCTACGAGTATTATGTCAGCCTCAAAGGCAAAAAAGGATATCAAAAGAGCCAAGAATCCATCCACAGCATGAAAGTGACACCTGTGTTGCCCAGCAGGGCCAGAACCTGCCTATCCTCCACACTGATTTCAGTCAGTTGAATTAACACAGCAGTAATGGCAGTAGCAGAACACCACCCTCTACTTCAGTAGCCACACTATTTTTCATTCGTAATTATAATGTCATAATTATTATTGGAAAACATTTTTCCAGCTAGCTCTAGTGAAAATATTTCCACCTGACCAACTAATATAACATTAAAAAATAAAATATTCATATTAAAGAAGCATCCAAAATTTTTTGTCTAACAGATAGTCATATTCCAAAATTCATTATGTAAACTAATTAAGTGGTATTTATCAAGACTGTGTTCTAGACTGCTTTTTGTGTCTTTCACCCACCAGTTTTTCATTTGGCAATACAAATTATTCCCCGGACATAAAAGCCCACCACCCCAGAAACAAGGCACAATAAAGGTCAGGACTTTTGGACTGAGGAACCCTGAGCTGTGGTCTGGGCTGCTCCTGACCTGCTTTGTGTCTCAAGTAAATGACAACCTCAAGGTCTCACTTTGCCAAAATGCAAAAACAGAACTGCTTTGCTATGTTAGTGTTATTGAAAAAATAACAAACCTCAAACCTCTCCACAGGGAATGCTGTTTGTGATCCAGCATGGTCCATTTAGTTAGAGAATTATCACCCCTGCAAGAGCCCTATTTGCTCCCTGAACATGGGGATCAGTGGAACGACGCCTCCAACCCTCCAGGTGTGACCCTGCAGGGACTGGGGAACAGGCAGGCAGATCAATTCCAGGGAAGCCCAGCAGGGGAAATCTGAGGTATTGGCATGTGCTCCATCAGTCAAATATAAAATTAGTTAAAACTTCTTTTTGCAAAGTCCTTTTAACTTGCTGTGGATTTAGCTACCAGTCAGCTCTAGACATTATGCAAGTGAATACAAAGTTCCCATAACAGCATGATGGATAATGCCTTTCTCAGGTGTTCACTTTCTGTGCACAGCAGGTGCTGAGATATTAGAATTGAAAATTCAAAATATTTAAAAATCTATGCAAATGTATGTTCTACAGGAATAATTTCAACTGAGTATTCAGAAGTATAGAGAGGCCATCTCAATGCTAGTAAAATATAATTAGCAAGTGACATAGCTTTTACTTATTAATTATATTTCTTTTGTACCAACACTTACAGGAAATGCAGCAAAAAAAAATTATAATCAGAAGAAATCTTTTCTGATGACAGGTGTTTCCTCCTATTAGCTCAGCAAAACATATGAATCCTGAAAGAATGATATTTCCTTTCCGTTTTGCCCAGCAGTGTGTATAAATAAAAACATTAACTGCCAGGACATAATTTTCAGTATGCTTGTCTTACTTCAGATGCGTGTTTTCTGTTTGGAGCACAGCTGTTCATATTTCCCAACATGAGCTTTGGTGCTGTAAATATCTTCTCTATTGAGGGCTACATTTCTAAACTACTGCACAGGGGCCAAATGCACAAATTGTGTTAGTGCTAATGTAAGCTGTGTGCATGCAAATCCATGCACAGCACTCAGAAAACACGGACTGCAGACCTTGACCCCAGTGCTTTGCCACTGAACCAGAATTGCTCTATTTAAAGCTGGGACTGTGACATGAATCAGGTTTTTCAAAAGGCTTTTATTCATCTAAAAGAACACGTTCTGGGATAAAATTTAAATAGCTCACGCTGCAGAGCTGCATTAATAAAGCAAGTAACTCCCAGCAACCTGGAAAACAAAAAAATTTGGGAACTGAAGGTAAGATTGTCTGCAGCTCATTGCTACATTTTTTCAACAGTTAGAAGCCTGTGCTGTGTTTAGCTCGATTTCTTCACTTCTGGATTTCAAAAACAAGTCCTTTGCCTGTCAGCATAACACAGCTGGCAGCACTATTGCCTCTCCACTGGAAGGTCAGGGATTCACATCCCTGACAGAGACATGGGCTCGTGTCCAACGCTGACGCTGCAGCAGAGGTCTGGGGGATGTCTCTGCACAGCTCGAGCTGCCTGCATTCCGATGAGACTCGAGAGCAAGGTCATTGCTGCCCATCAGTGGGGACCACCTGGGTGAAAGGCAACAGATCCATGGCAATTTTCTCAATGGCAGGGCATGAGCACGATGGCTTTAAGAAGTATTTGCTTCTAACAAATACCTTTGGGTATCTGAGAATCTTCGGAAGGAATAGTTAAACAAAATAATAGAAATCCATGGGACTATCTAAACCATGCCAGCAGTATTTCCCTCCTTACTCTGCAAAGCTTTCTTTGTTTAGGAGAAAGGGAGCCTGCTTCTAAGAACAATGGGAGCACAGAGTTCAAATACACATTATTACATTTTGCACAGATGGAGCATATCTTGTACATTTTTAGAACCATGGATTCATCAATTTCCAGTTTTCTGATGGAAAATTTGCTACAATTATTACCAAATTAGGTATATTTCTGTCAGTCTGCTGCTTTAGGAAGAGGGGAAAAATACAAGAAAAATGGGAATGGGAAATAAAAGCTATTTCTGTACCCCTTTTCTCTGAGCAGTCAAGTGGATTTTATGGCTGGTGACAAAAGTGGTGGCTGGTGGCCATTTACCCACTCTGTGCCCAGCTTTGTGACTACAAGGACAAAATCTATGAACAAATATGGGCATTTTTTATCTCTTACAGGACTGTAAGATAAGAGAGAATAGCACAACTCCTGATGAATGTAAGGCTGTTGCTCTGAAGGCAGTGAAATATCCCATCTTTGAGTAAGAGCTAGAACAATACAGAGATATCATAAGAGAGTGTCACAGAAGCAGGGTTACTGTGCCTGGGAACTTGGGCAGTCACTGAAATCTCCCTCTGTGATCAAGGATTTCATCTATTCCTCATGGACTAAAAACAAGTAAAGAATATGCTTCCTCTTCCTAGTTTGTTTTATTTTTAAATCAGACACTGTCTGAAACAAAGATGAGCCCATGAAGCAACCTTTGGGTACTATGAGGGATTTGATTTAAAAAAAAAAAAAATCTGAATTGATTTGAAGGCCAGAAATTATAAAACATGTTTTTCTTTCCAAAGAAGCCCTCACAAGGAAACTGAGAGGACTTGCTTCATTTCAGGTATTGACAAAATAAAGCTCTTCATTGTGTTAACTTGAGAAATCCTAGGGAAGTCTCAAGAAAGGAAATATGTTGCCTTATTCATTCATGTGACAGGAGAAATAAAGAGTATCAGAGAAAAGCCAGATTGGACTAAAGTTGTATTTGACCACAACTGGAAATGAGAAGCAAAATGTAATATTTACGTAGTAGATAGTAGAATAAAATTAAGCATACAAAGAAAATTTCTGCTTCTATTAAAAAATAAGAAATACAGAGATACTTAACATCCATCATGGGAAAAATTCCAGTGAAGTTACAATTAGATTTTGAGAGTAATTTCAGCAGCAACCTATTTCATTTCTACAACACTGTAATGATTTCATCAGTAACAAATTCTCTAGGTAGTATCACACTGGAAAGTTTAAGGATGGCACCATTAAATAGCATTCATAATTGTTACAATCAACTACATATTACACAAAAGAGTGCATTTCCAGACAACTGTTAAATGTACCAATTTACCAAATTAGCATTTTGCTGAAAGAAACACTCTGAGCCTTCAAGAACCTATTACCTATGGACCAAAGCTCATGTTGAGTCCATGTTCTGCTGCAAAAATAAACTGGGCATCCTTTCACAATAGAATTTATAATACAGCCAAAAATACTACTGATTGCCACGTACTGCTCTGTTATGGAGGGGCAAAACATGGGGGCTTTAAATGCCACTGAGCACAGGGCTGGGTGAGCTGATTTGCTGAATGCATGCAGATGTTCCCTCACCTTGTTCAGTCCCCTTTGCTCTTACAATTGTCACATGGAGCTGTGCCCCATGCTTTGCAGAGGCTGACTAGATTTGGTTTGTGAACCTGACAAAACAGGTACCTGTTTAACAGGAAAGGAATCCTGCAGACACACACAGCGCTCCCACAAAGCTCAAGAACCTGAGGTGTCACTTCAAGTGGTACTGGGAGCAAACCTAACCACACAATCTAGAAACACCCCTGCCCTCTCAAATCACCACAGTCATTAAATAATAGACACTGCCTATGTGTTGGGCACTTTTAAAAATGCTATCTGAAATACAAAACAGTAGAAGAACTCTTGGACATCCTTAGGTAAATAAATACTTCATTGCATCTAGGAATAACTAATGATTATATAGAGAGATAGATACTCATCTTGGAAAGAAATTAAAAAACTACATTCATGAATCCTCTAGCAATTCAAAATTTCAAACAGATTTTAAGATGTATTATGCAATAATATGTAACATAGAAATGCTTCTTAGTGATATGTAGTTGCTAAAATTATATTTATGTTTATAAAGATCTTGCCAGACAAACTAGATTTTTCAAAGAAAAACGACATGCTTAGTGAGTGAAAGGCAATTACTAGAGGCATTCTTGCATTTACTTAAAACTGATAAAAAGACAGATTTTCAGGAATTCAGAATACAGCTTCCTAGATAATTGAACAATTAATCTGAATGTACAAGAAATACAAATGTATGTACAAATCAAGTGTTCTGAACATAAAATGAAGCTCTAATTTCTTACTAGATCCATTCTGTTATTTCATTAGGAAAACTGATCCTCTAATGAACAAGGGCATTTAAACTGCAAGAATGCTACTGCAGACTGAATGGGAAAAATTATGACAAAAAATCCTATTTTCAAGAATGATTTAAACCACTATAAGATTTCTGATATGGACTGAAACAAACCAAGGAGGAAAACCCCAACAAATCACAAACCAACCAACCAACGAAAAAATCACTTTGCCTCTTAGTTCTACACCTTTTTGACTGGCCTCATACAACACCAAATTTGTGAACTTTTCTTTGCTAAATCTGCCCTTTTTTTACAATCTTCAAGAGAAAATAAATGGTATTTGCATAAAGAGTGCACAAGCATGACGAAAGTAACATGGTGGCATCATCTTGGAAAAGAATGAAGCAATTCATCTCATGGAAACAGATACAAGTCATGTTAGGAAAAATAAATCCAAGGTAATTTGATATCTCGAAATGGAGGGACCATGTCTCATCATCTCCTCTCTTCCATTACAGCTCCCGTCCTGAGTTCTAGGAAACTGAACAGCAAGAAGTGAGGAAAAAGTGGGCTCTTTCTATGGATGATTTAGGAAAAATAAGGAAGCATTTTGCTTGATAACATGGTGATAAAGGTGAAACTACAAGCGTCTGCACACACTGGAAGAAAAAAGAGAGTAAGAACTAGAAACATCTAAGATCTTTAAGGAAACAGGAAACAAAGAGATATAAACAGCTTTAATATTTGCTGTATCTCAATCTCAGAAAACACTGAGGTGGTACCATATGATCTTCTAAGGGATGTGGGTAAAGGCCCAAGAATTGCAATTATAGCAACAGGCAGGTTAAAACCTGAGATAACATGGAATATGGGTCAATCACATACTAGCAGAGTGATGAGAGGCCAATTGGCTTTTTTCAACTCTAGGTTTTATTTTTTGTATATGCAACTATTTAGCACACACTGAAACCAGCAGAAAAATACATGCATTATTCATGCTATTTGAGGCAGACATGCACTGTAGTTTCAGTGAACAGGACTGGAAGTAATACGAGAGGTAATAAGAGACCTTAAAGGAAAACAGTCATCTCAGAAAACTCAGAGTGTCACTGTAATTTTTTTAAAGGGTTCTGTTATGGTAATAGTTATGTTTGCAGAAAATTATTTCTGCACTATTCAGATAAACAGCCTCACAGAGGGCCATTTCTTCCCCAGGAAATGAGGAGTGGATAACACCCACCAGAATGGGAACAAGCCATTTAAGAACAAGTGAAGGGAGCTGGCTCCTGTGTTATTATCAGCAGCCTATACATAACAAATGATCAAATGATTTAGATTTTACAGCGAACTTACCTTTCACTGCAGCCAGCACAGGTGGCAACTAATTTCAAACAGGAAACAATATCACCTGTCTATTGCTTGAAAATGACTTCTCATCTACAATTATCTGTCAGTTTTGCCTTCTCATTTTCAGCTATCACCAGCCCCCATACCTATGAAAGTCCTTTCTCCTTGATGCTTATACTCAGCTCCAAAATAATTTATTAGGAGTTGCACATGCTTATCAAAGACAGACAGGATTCATGCAGAAATTAATGGCAGTCTATGGAAGTTGCTATATATCATTATATAATACATGCCAACACTGCTGTCACAGTATGTGGATTGCCTCATCCTTTGTCAATCAGAATGAAGCATTAACGCAGTGCAGATTATTTTTGTTGTTGTTCTGACAATAAAGTTCTGGCTGTAATACAATGGTAATAAGGGATAATCTATCCGGGATAGTAGATTCAAAATCATTTTATGATAGTCAGTATGACTAGAACATTTTAATTTTTGAACATGACCACAAGTAACTTGATCAAAAATGTTACTTGCTTTTTATAAACATGAATCCTTTACAAACATGATGATCCCGAAGCAGTGAAGAATACTTTGATCCACAACAGCAGGACAGAAACTGAGGCAAGCTCATAACAGTTCCAGCCTGTTCACAGAATTCACAGAATGACTAGGTTGGAAGAAACCTTTGAGTCCAACCCATGCCCTAATATTCAACTAGACCACGGCACCAAGTGCCACATCCAATCTTTTTTAAAACACATCCAGGGATGGTGACTCCACCACCTTCCCAGGCAGATAATTCCAGTATTTTATCACTCTTTCTGTGAAAAATTTTTTCTAATATCCAATCTATATTTCTCTTGGCACAGCTTAAGGCTTGTTAAGCTCGTGTCCTCTGGTTCTGTCAGCTGCTGCTTGGAGAAAGAGACCAACCCCACCCGACTACAGCCACATTTCAGGGAGCTGTAGAGAGTGATGAGGCACCCTTTCTCCTTTCTCCAGGCTTAACAACCCCAGTTCCCCCAGCCATTCCTCACAGGGTTTGTGTTCCCAGCCCCTCACCAGCCTCGTTGCCTCCTCTGGACGCGCTCAAGCGTCTCAATGTCCTTCCCAAACTGAGGGGCCCGAACTGGGCACAGCACTTGAGGTGTGGCATCACCAGCGCTCAGTACAGGGGAAGAATGGCCTCCCTGCTCCTGCTGGCCACACCATTCCTGACACAGGCCAGGTGCCATTGGCCTTCTTGGCCACCAGGACATGCTGGCTCATGTTCAGTCAGCTGTCACCAGCACCCCCAGGTCCCTTTCTGCCTGGGCACTGCCCAGCCACACCATCCCCAGCCTAGAGCATTGCAGGGAGTTACCGTGGCCAAAATGCAGCACTCAACACTTGGACTCATTCAACATCATCTTATTGGACTCTGCCCATCCATCCAATTGTTCCAGGGCTCTGCAGAGCCCTCCTCCCTTCCAACAGATCTACACACGTCACCAGATTAGTGTCATCTGCAAATTTACTAATGACAGACTCAATACCCTCATCCATGTCAATAAAGATATTGAACAGAACAGGTCCCAGCACAGACCCCTGAGGGACAGCACTGGTGACTGCTGCCAGCTGGATTCAGCACCATTTACCACCATCCAGTCAGTTCCTAACCCAGCACAGAGTGCTCCTGCCCAAGCCATGGGCAGGAATGTGCTGTGGGAGACAGTGTCAAAGGCCTTGCTGAAATCCAGGTATGAAGAAGTCCTGTTCCTCTTCTCACTCCTTTCTGAGAAAAAGATCAACACTAATCATCATTATTTGCCTCACAATAATGTCATCAGCTCCATCCATTGCCACTGACACTGATGGTGACAAGGCACATTCAACACCAAGGGCCAACAGCAGAAGAAATGAACAGGACAGCTCCAGAGTGACCTCACCAGCATGGAGGATCCCAAAGGATGATCCCACTACCTCCAAGGCACTCCTGTGGGACTCTCTGAAGGTCTGCCATGGAGATGATTAATGAAGAAGCACCATCTGCTATGTATCTGAGAAAATTACATTTTTCTGGCTTCTTATCAGAGAGCCTTGGAAACACTGAAAAGGGCCTGTACTCAGCCTTTGAGAAACACTGACATAGCTTCAAATAAACTTTTTTTGGGCTCACTCCATTTGAAAAAGAAGTCATTCTAGTAAGTACATCAGAAAGAAACTTAAAAAGAACTCTGACACGAGACACAATTTTGCCACAGGTTCTTACGATTTGAAATCTATTTCCAGATGCTCTTCCAGAGCCTTCTACCAGAAGACTGGATCAATATATTCATCTTGAGGCCAGATCTTGACTCCATCAGGAATCAAATCTTGATCAGAATGCAGAAGTAGGTAGCTACCTACAATAGCCTCTTACCTCCTAAATCTCCAATCTATGTCTTCAAAGCATAAATAGTAATAAATTTTGGAGGAAGAGGACATCTGATGGTCTAGTGAAAAAAATCTTTGGCAGTAAAGGGAAAGCCAAACTGGAGGGGAAGCTGAAGAAAAATCTGCAGTTTTGGATGGCATGTACTGGCTCTGAAAGGCAGAGCTAATAGGAAATAGAATCGACATTACAAATCTTTTACATGTTAGGAATAAGATGACACGAGAAACTGTACTGTAAGCTGGAAAATGTTGATAAATCAATAAAATTAATTACAAAATACCCACCTGAGAACAAAACTGTCATTCATTGATCAATTCCATAAAACACTGTATGTCATCAAATACAGGGTTATTGTTTTTACCTAAAGGCTAGAATTTGTCCTTCACCTTGGCATTTAATTTCTGTTGTAGGATATTTGCCAGTGCTGACCTAAGCTTCCAGTGTACTGCCCTGGAACTATTTTGGAGTTAGTCCTGTGCAAGCAGTCAGGAATTTCTTAGCAGTCTGAAGGCATCTGTGTAAAAGCTTAGAAATACGCTTTTTCAACTTGATGTACTCCAGAAATTATTTTTTTTCTCTTTACAAATGTGAATCTTAGGTACCAGCACTGGAACAGGCAGAAAGGAGGGAGAGTGGTAGCATTACTGAATTAGAACCAGGGAAATCAACCCAAACCAACGTGCACTTTGGCTGTTGTAATGCTAATACGAGACCCCTGAGTGTTCTTTTCAGTCTCTAACTGGAACAAAGCGGGTTCCATCCCCTGGAGAAATATTGATCTAAGACTGGTAGCATTTTCATCAATTTCAAATCCAAAACTCTGGGTCCTAAATACAAGAAACTCTTAAAGACAAATTCAAGAAGTGGTACTTCAAAAAATGATGCTTTTAGTTGCAGAAAAGAGAACTTGACC
Source organism: Anthoscopus minutus (assembly GCA_013399455.1). Taxonomy (NCBI): domain Eukaryota; kingdom Metazoa; phylum Chordata; class Aves; order Passeriformes; family Paridae; genus Anthoscopus; species Anthoscopus minutus. The sequence goes on from VWYI01040493.1 coordinate 131,028, forward strand.
AGTATGAAAAGGTAAAGGCAGTAATGTGGATCCCTGGGGTTGGGGATTAAAAAGGAGAATGAATTGTTGTTATTAAGAGGACAATCCCAAAATTACTCTAGTCATTTCTCTGCACTTGTTTGGGGATTTTCATTTAACATGATTTATTCATCTAATGGACCATCTGCTTTTCTAAGTGACAGGAAACAAGAGATTACTTTAATCTCCGACTAGCTCAATATGGAAAATATATCAATTAGAAAGAAAAATAAAGATGGAAGAAAGAAATATTGCAAGTAACAGAGAACTTCATTTTTCTCCCTCCCACCCCTCCCCAGATTGAATTGCACTTCATTTAGGGTGTAGCTGCATGGATACCATTTGCAACGAACTTTCCACCATTGGTGGGAATACAATTTATTGGTTTAGAGGTAGTTACAAAATTATTTGTGATGAGTACACAAAATTTACAGCTATGCCATAGGAAATGTAGCTCCTTGTAACAGATACAGTAAGTCTATTAAGTAGAGCTCTAAGATGCACACACTGCCAGCACAGTAATGCCATTAATGGGCATGAGGTTTTGGATACAATATTCATACAGGTCTCTTACAGACCAAACAACACAGATACAGTAGTATGGACTAAGGTATTCAGCCAGACAAGAGAAACTATCCCAAGAAAGCAATTACTGCTGGTACAACTCACATCTGCTCCAAGAGGGTCTCTGAGCTCATTTCTCTCTATGCAGCACTTATACCAGTCCACCTGTTCCATCCTAGTTTGAGAGCAGATAGCACAGATTAACAGCTCAAATATGCATTTAAGGTTCACATTTTAATCTAACAAAAAGCCTAAGAGAAAAGGCTCATGTGATAGAAACTTTCCACCCACTCAGAGAACAATAAAAAAGACAAAACTCTGTGCTCAATCCACAGAGCCTCCGAGCAGAACCTGAAGCTGCCAAACACAGGCTGTGACAGATGGCCATGGGAGCAAACTTGGAAAGCAAAGGCTTTCAAGGAAGATGGCTGTGGCTTTAAAGCTAACTAGCACTTGGCATGACTGTCAGTGTTAGGAGTCTGTCTCTTGAGCAAGTTCTAGCTGCTGTGTTTACACGTGCACCCACACGCGTCTGTGTGCGGCTGGCACGCGGCTCCCTGCAGGGAGGTATTAATAGCTTTGGGTCAGCTCTGTGCTGGGCATCTCTGCCAGAATAGCTGTGCTGGGCAAGAGCTCAAAGAGCTAAACTCACTGCCACAGCCAGCAGGCAGCCCTTGTGTAGGAATGATTATAAGAGCAGAATTCCATTTTTAGTGACTCTTTTTACTCTGTGGTGTATTTTATGCACCAGTACACAGTGTACCTCAGCTGCCATCACCAAATCCAGAACTAGCGACACTCTGCTGCAATGAACACTTTGAATTTCTGTGAGAAATGGACTTCAAGTATAAACTCAGGAGAGTGACCCTGGGCTTCTTTTAATAAAGGTATCCTCATTTTTACACAGCAGTAGTGGGAAGATATTCAAAGAGGAAATTACAGGGCACTACTCTCCCAGCTCATGAACTGGAACACCAAGGAGACACCTTGCCTGCCACATGCAAAACAGCCCATCCTTCATTTGGCAGCTATTAATGACAAAAGCTGAAATCATGTCATGGTAACAGAAGTTCTCATCCAGAGTTAGAGAAAATCTCTAAGTTCCTCCTTCCTCCCATTGACAAGCCTCACTCTCATCTGCCCATTACATCTTTCCTATTTTCTCAGAGGTTTGGTCTCACTCAAGACATTACACCAAACCTCTATGCTCTTTTCTTTACCAGTCCAAAGAATACTCCATTCACTTTTCTGGTCCACCTGCCACTGAAACTAAAACAAAACATCGCTGACAGAAATTTGCCTATCGAGGTAACTAATTGCAAAAGTCAGCTTTTCTTCTGTTTTCCAGATGATCTCCAGTCAATCTTTTAGGTGTTGTGTCTCTCATTTGGGGAGACATTGTTCACACTTTTCACATGGACAATAAAACTGGCATCTTCTCAACAGGGAGACTAACATTAGCTACTATAACCCTACCCTTCAGCAGCAGCAAAAAAAATCCTCAAGAAGGTGGAAGAAATCTCTGAAAATTACATATAGCCAAGGTGGATAGCAAATCTTTGATACCAGTAACCTTCTGCAATATAACCTATAAGGTCCATTCAACAGATCAATCCAGCCCACGACTGCATCGTAGACATTTATTTCCACCAGCCCAGGTTCTTTAGGGATTGACTTTTGAAGGCACAGCTCACTGGCTGATATTAATCTCTTCTCAAGTCCCTCAGTCTTTTTTTTTTTAAAGCAGAGCTGCCACACAGGCAGCACTGCTTGACTCATCACATTGAGGCTCTGTGTGGAGCAGATTTAATTCCTCTGTATAGAATACTTGATATATTTATCCTGGCACTTGACTTTTTCCTCATGAGACACCATCAGAGTCGTGGCAGCTTTAAAAACCTAAGCTAATTCCATATATACAGAAGGAAAATAGCTGAGCTGGCAGGATTTGCTCCACTGAGGACACACATTATCTGTGCTCCCTTCTCTCCTGTAGGTTCATAACAGCCTGAGTGGTTTCAAGTGGACCTTGCAGCTTATTTGGATCACTCTCTCTTCTTCCTGGCCAAAAGAGGGTTGGAAAGTGGAAGCCGTCACTGAGGATTCTGGTGAGGTCTATTTGTTTAGTGAGTTCTGTTTCTATAATAGAAGATGTGCTCCTGGGGTTGCTCATTTGATGGTTAAAGTCCTTGGCAGGAATTCCTGGCTGCCTATGGCACCCAGAGCCAGGAATGGAAGCTCTGGTACAGTAAGAAAACACAACAGGGGCAGGGGGACAGGAGCCATCAACCCACCATGTGAATGTCTCTCAGAAGTTTAACACACAGTGTGATTTGTTTTTAAAGTATTATGTAACTAATCTTTCTGCAATACCTGCAACAAAAATTGTTCCTGAAAATGTATAAAATGGAAGCAGAAAAACATCCAGAAGATACTGTGTGTTTAGTTGTACTTTCATTCTTCTTATTATATTATTTCTGAGGCTGAAATAATGGGTAACTATGCAACTGAAAAAAAACCAAAAAAACCCCTGTCTTAGAAGGAATATAAATGATAAATTACTATGAAAGAAATGACCTTTTATTACCAAAATATCCTCTGAATTTTTAAGTTGTAACATAGAACAAGATCCCAAAGGAAATACAGGCTAGAAATCTGTGTGTCAGAAATTAAATACTAAAATAAATTTCTGGCACAGGGAGTTTTGGCTGATGTAGCATTTTAGCCTCTTTAGGATTCAGTTTTTCCCAAGATGAAATGAGCATCTCTGGAGTCATCTGAACACACCATTCAAGTTCACAGTCTGGTACTTTCTCTTCTGACATGAAGCCCAAAGCTGTTCTCCAATAGCACTCCAATATTCTCCACTGACACTTCATAGTGTCATTTTCATCCATACTAGCAGAGGTAAAACAAACCTTCCCAGGTTGGTTGCTAGCTTTACATTTTTTACATTTCTTAGAAAATTTCAGTATTTTTGAAACAATTTTCTTACTTCCCATATTGGGAGAATAACTAATATTAAAATATCAATCCTATTCTTTGCTTTCCTTATGCATTTTTTACTTCAGTTTCTCAAGTTGTGAAATAAGGTGGTGCCTCATGGTTGGTGGGTCCATCTAATGATTACTTATAACACATTGAAAACTGTGGTTTGGCTATTGTTTAAATTTTATGTGCATAATCTTAGAGCAAAAGACCACATCATACCTCATAATTCTGCATGTTCGTTTTCCTCTACATTTCAGGTAATTTTTAAGTGAACTTAATTTACTGTGTTAAAAAAAATAATAAAAAGGATAACACAAATATATGTAAGGTCTGTAGCCTCTTAATATTAATATATTGGGTATTTCATTTGTGGAAATCTCCACTCATTTCATCCAAGTTCTACTACAGAACTTCTGGCAAAAAAGGAGGAAAAAAAAAAGAACCAGATTTAGGGACTCCAGTCACACATGTTTGTAGCTGTGTGTGCCACAAGTGGTGAGCAATTAATGCTTGCACCCAGATCTGTTCAGGTTAGGGTCAAAATGATATAGGATAATACAATCCAAATGTATTTCCTCAATATTAATACAGTACTGATTAGTTTTTCAGTTATGACAGGATTTTTAAGAAGTCTTAAGTGCTACAATGTACATTCCTTTTATCCAGTGCTCATCACTGTAATGCAAGATTCTTCAATGTTCATCACACAAAGGCTCTTTGCTCCCTTGGAATTCATTTCAGAGGAAGCCATTAGATTTCACAGCTGTAGTTTAATGTAGGGATTTTAGGTCATCTCAGAACTTACCCTTTTCCAAGAACAGTTTTAATCTTTGTTCAGTACTTGAATATACTTTTATAATTATGCTTCAAGTGTTATTGCAGCTATATTTCAGATTTTACGTATGAAGGAAAATGCTATATTATTTTAATACTGATGGTGGAGTAAAAATCTATTCAATATTCACCTTTCAGGAAGCACAATCAAATATCCAAGAACACTATTAGACTTGCCTAGCATAAAGTTTCAAACTGCTAATGGATTTTAAATTGATGTCATAATGCTGCAATTTAAATACATGATGTTCATTAATTTTGTCAGAACTCTTTGTAGAGTAGGAGTGGTATGAAAGAAGGAGGAAGGTTATATTTTCTCTACCTGCTTCTTTTCATCTGCTTCCCCATTTCTGATATACAAAAAGAGTCATTACATCAGCTTGATGTGAGTGGGGGGTGAAGTTTATTCCAATAGATTTCAATTGGGTAACCACTGTGGAGTTGTATCAAATTAATATTTTCTATGAAAAAAATCACCAGGAATAGGATAAAAATACCTGATAGGCATGACATTTCCTAAAGACAGATTTCATGGGACCTCTCACCAAAAATCCATAGGCACAAAGTGGAGGAAATAAGGGAAAGAAAGGTCATCTTGTTCATACACCTCCTTCTCACTGAAAGGTCAAAATTCATGTACTGAGCGAGACAGCAACACTGCAGAACAGACAGGCACAGTTTCCCACACATCTCAAGGAGTCACCTCAGATGTGGACATTGAAAAGGGAAAAGAGATCATATCATGGAAGGCTGCTACAAGATCCTCTCCTGCTGAGGGTAGTGAGGGTGGGCTCTGGATGCAAATTTTCTAGCTGAAGAATCCTCTACTTCAGAAATATCTCCAAAGTGAAACTAAAATGTGTCTAGACATAATGGTACAGTATATACAGCACCTCACATCTATTTGTATTTCAAATCTAATATATTTACTGTACATAAAGACAGTTTTTCCAAAGCTGTTGCTATGGCTACAAATCAAGGAAACCATAGCAACAACCCTGTATTATGTACAGCCTTAATTGCAGATTAAGTTATGTCTCTCTTTGCATTTTATATTAAAAACTCCAATACAATCTAGTTTTAGCAATTTTAATTTTTTTCAGACTTTTTAATAATAAAAAATCCACAATATTACAGTGTCAAGTCAAATACACAACATCCTTGAAAAATGTCTTTACAGCATTATTCTGATCATACCTAATAACAGCCACATCACTGGTTTTTACTTGAGATAAACACTAATGTTCATATCATCATACTTCCTAATCTTTTTTAATACAAATGATTGATCACTATCACTTTAACCAAGTAATTGATTTTTCATCATCTCCTAAGATTTTTCAAGTCTCATCCCACTCAACCAAAAAAAAAAATCCAGCTCCTCCTAACTTAAACTTTTATTGCTATGGAAAAGTTTGAGGGGTTGGGCCTTTTTTGGTTTGGTTTTCCTTTTACTTCAGAAAGTAAGTATGCAACAGAGAGAGAGGAAAGGCAGAGAAGGACTTCATTCTAGATTTTCTAGCTTCTCTGTCACTTCAGATGACTGATTGGGTTGGTGGTAAAATTACCCTAACTCCTCTGGTTTGTTGACCTTGTACATTGAAGTATTTAAGTACATTAAGGAGCTGGCATGCAGCCAGACCTTGGAGTGCAGCCTGAGAAGAACAGGTAAAGGAGAACAGAGAACAAATGTGTAGGAAAGAAGAAGGAGGCTAGAAGAGGCTGAGGAACAGGAGGGAATGCTACCAGACAGCAGGAGATGCCAGTGGGGTAAGAGGATTCAAAGGACACTAGAATATGAGCACATTCAACAGGTGCAAAAAGATTCCCTCAACAAAAGAGAAAATACCAAAATTCACATCTTTAAAAGCCTTCTCTATCTTCCCTTCCATTGCTTCATTGTGGCATTGTTTCCTTACATCATTTGGTCCTTAACGAGACATCATGTGTCCGATTTTGCAAAAATCTTGGCCACATCTGTTTGGGGCATTAGCTTGTCTCACAGAGTAGACTTTTCTGCTTATCTTACAAACCACAGCAGCACAAAAAAACTAGAAAATATCTGAATTTTATTAAATGAGCAGAAATTGAATGCACTTGATGCAATGAAGAAATTAATAACTGAGATTTTCTGGCTATATTAATACAAATAGTATACAAATGCTTATTTGACAAAGCAATATGTGCTCTAAAAATCACTGTCTGAGAAAGCTATGAGTGTGAGTTAGAAACATGAGCTACATAAAAGCTTTTCACATGAGCATCACAACAAAAGTTCCCTCACACAGGGAATAATTAAGTCAAAAGTTAGTGCATTTACAACAAGCAAGCCATGTTCAGGTTCTTCATTATCATTTTAATTAGCAAATATTAATGCAATCTGCAAATACAACAGGGAAAACAACTAAAATTACTAAGTTTAAGGAGTCCTCCATGACCTAAGCTAAATTGAGACAAATGTCTTACAAATCTATACCGGTCACCAGCTTTCAGGACATTCATTTCCATTTACTGTTAGAACTTCCAAGCATGTTATCAAATTTAAGAATGAATTAAGGCCCTCACAAACTACTTCTAGCCTCTGATGAAGGCAATGGTGAATAAAAATGGATTAACATGCTCCTCTCCTCTCCTCTCCCGTTATCAGTTCAGACTGATAGTGATCAAGTGACCATGGCAGCTCTGCCTCATTCAGATTCCATGCCTGCCAATGTGGCAACAACCCAGGGACATGCAGAACATGCTGCCCTCTCATTTCTTTCTCATTTCTAGAGGGATGAAGATGCTGGATGAAGCCTTAACCCTTATGAGCTCAACAGCACCTCCCATTCCTTTCCCTGGGACTATGATTTACATCAGAACACTTCTCCTTTCAGGTGCTTGTCCTTTTTCTGCTGTATAGATAATGTACTTTGGTCTTCAAAATAGTGCTGCATCTTACAGGAACAATAATTAAAAGCTATAAATGTTTAAAAGAAGCTGCCTCCCTCTCATTCTTATTTTCATATTTAACCCTCTAAACGTAGGATAATAACTAACTAGTCCAATACACTTACAGGACTAAATATAATAAAGAGGGAAAGTATGTTCATTCTCTATAAAAGCTGTTATGTGAATGGATTTTACTCATTAGTAACTGTAATGGTATATTAAAAAATAACTAGCAGTTAGTGGAAGTCTGGTAGTATTTCTCATGAGTGACAGTGCTATAACTGATCACAAACTATAGAAAGAGGTAATTTTCTATGTTACCTTATTTTGAAATTTTCCTTTTACAAATATTACAAAGAGAGAGAAAATGACTGAAGAAAATGCACTGCCAACACCAAAACCCAACAGTGGCTCTAGAAATTTTGACAACTAAGGCACTTTGAAGCAGTAGTCTGTGTAAAACTTAATTTTGTCAGACAAGTATTTTTATCACACAGCAAGTATTTTTATTTACTTAAATTAATTCGATTAATTTATGTACTTAAAGTACAGAATGCAAATACATACCTAGCTTTGAAATAGCTATTAAGTATTAATGCAATACTTCCAGAAAAATCCAGTAAACCTCTAGCTTTATACATTTACTAGACTCACATGTGCTCATTTCACAAATCACTCCCTTTTTCTCTTTCATGCCCATACAAAAATAAGCTACTTCCTCTTTGGCAAGCCCAGGAAAATGAAACATTTTTAGAACCTTATCACAACAAACACAGGAAAATTTCCTCTTGCATTAGAGGGATTGAAGGATTGAAATTAATCTGAAAGATTTTCTTGTTTGTATAAACAAGTTTTCACTCAACTAAGGGTGATTTTGAGGCCAGTTTACTGCTCTCTCCACTGCAGACATGACGGAATTTTAAAAATGTCAAAGGTCATCTAAGTGGTAGCAGACTTCTAAAATAGCCACTTTGCTCAGAAACACCCTTCTTTAGTTTTTACACTGGGCAGGTTGCAAAAAAGGATTAGAAGGGATCAGAGAAAAAGAAACCTACTGGTCCATTTTGCCAGACTGCTAAAAGCAGGTCTTACCTCTTGTGTTTTCACATTTATATATCCATAATGAGTTTTCAGAGGCTGCCTTTGGCCATTAGAAAATGGGATCCACTTGACTCTGTTTTGTCCAAAGCAGTTTAGGATCAAAGGGAAAGTTACTTCATTTGTGAGACGAACGATGATCAGACAGAGGAATGCTGCAATGAAACTCACAGCAACAATGGACTTTCTCTGTAATGAAAAGAAGAAAGGAAATAAATTATTAAAATTGAGAGTCAGTTTTAATAAAAAAATACATATCTTCAATTGGAGGATGAAGGAAAAACACTTGAGAAAGCTTTATGTGAAATTATTCCTCTGGTACTCACCTTGCTGCAGGAGCACAAGGACTCAGGTGACTGGATTGTTTTATTTCAATACATTTGCATTTCAGAGGTTTGCAGTTTCTTTTAGAACTGGTTGCAAATGAGTTCATTTTGTTCACACACCAAAAAAAAAAAGGCCTTTTTTTAACGTTCAAAAACCATCTATTAACTTTAAATTTTATTTGCATTTGGAATAAAGATTTTATGTAAACATCCACACCAATGTCTTCACTCAAAATCTTCACTTTTCTAGGGGCGACAAAACACAAAAGGAAAATGCCATCTGCAGTGACACCACATAAACTGGGAAAATTAACATCTCTACAGATCATTCCACGCAACAGAATTCATGCTCTAACTTTAAATACTTTAGAATATATTGTTGGTGAAGTCAGCACCACTTTTTGCCTTATTCCAGGTTCATGAATTTACAAAGTAAGGCATTATTATTTTGGACAAGATTACCTCCATTGTTAATAATTCAACCAAACTGAAGCCTGTGTCTAATTAGTCCTTCCCTTCCACCTCTACCCCATCCAGCCAGTTGAACTGGAGAACATAATCACAGAAATATCACAACTTTTTCCCTGGGTAACTCCCCAGTCTGCAGGTGAAAAACTTGTAAGAAAGTAGGATGATCTTACTATTTTTTGCTATTTTTTTAAAATACTGCAGTCAATTACTTCTAGATAAATTACATAAGGACAAACATGTCATCTGGTATGTGTAAAGATTCTAGATATGATACTTTATCAAAAAGATTATTTTCACATTTTCCCTGAGGGAATGAAACAATTATCATTTACAGGAGTTTTTACTGTACTTTAATTACATTCTAAGTTTACCTGATTTGCCAAAGTTTAATTACTGAAGGTAATTTTAACATCCTACACAGTAACATTTACAGAAAATACAGGGGGGAAAAAAATAATTTGCCTGAGGGCCTATACATAAGTGTATAAGAACACTCAATGCTAGGTGACAGAATCTGATCACCCCAATTCCCATCTACAAATGCCACCAGAACACATTTAACACCATTTATTTTACACGATGGCAGTAAGATGATGCCACGGTAAAGGCAAGCCCTTATTGCAACAGATAAGATGAATTTGTTCTTTGCACAGATTCCAAGCCTCAAAATCTCAACAGTGAGAATCACAATGAGCCCAGAGCAAATTGGAAGGGATGTTATGATATTCCCACAAACAAGAGTTAACAAAATATTCCACTGCAGGGGTCAATTGCATGGCTCTCTGTTCTGACATACTGGGAGTTTACAATTTATAAGATAAAAGCAATGAGAGACTGGGCTGGAAAACTTGGGTGAACGAGGTCACTATGAGGAGAAAAGGAAGAGGAGGATGAAGAAGTATTTTGGCAGCGTGATTCAGTGAGGAACCTCCGCCAGCTAATGGCTGTGCAATGTAAAATTAATCCCAGCAAATCTTCAGAGGGCAGCGCAGCAGCCACAACCCAATCACAGCTTTCAGAATTCATGGAAGCCGCTGCACTTTTCATCATCTGCATTATAACAGATTTACATTAAATTGCAATAAAATGGCTGGGGAGCACTTCTGTGTCACTTCTCTTTGTAGCAGATGGAGTCAGAAACATTTAGCTATATATCAGAGCCTTGTAAGTGCTAAGAGCAGCCAAGATGTGCAGTGCAAGTGATAATCATAAAGCAATGAGAGGGAGCTTGGATTAGTCATATTATTTATTGCAAACCAGAATTAAAATATTGCAAATATTTAAAGGGGAATCTAGAGTCTTATTCCACTACATGAGCATGTTTCAATCAAAACATCCACAGCAGGAAGCAAGATTGCTTGTATGATGCTACTACCTGATTTCCAAATATCCTGTCTTCCTGGTTTATTGTATACCACTTTTTACTTCCTTTATTTTGTGCAGATCTGTTCTGAACTTTAAAACAGTGCAATCAGCTTTATGTGTCTCTCACAAGGAGTTGTTCTAAACAGCCCTTGCCCTGAGAAGAATTCAGATTATGTAGCTAAATTTCTTGGCCTTCACTAGAAAGCCACCTCATTTTTATATTTCTTTTCTTTAAATGCACTGTAGTAACAGATGAAAGAAGAATTGTGCCCCTTTGGTTTTTTATGTAAGAAAATATTGTTTGAAAAGGAAAACAGAAAAGGTTTTTCTCTGCGTGTTGCTTAACCAGAAAGAATTTGCACTAACAAGATCATTCAAATGAGAGAAAGGAGTTTTTACAACAGAACAGAATTAAGGCATCTATTGAAAGTGCTTTGGAAAAAAAAATCTAGCCATATGCAAACACAGTGTTTACTTATCAACTTGTACAAAGGACATTTGTATTAAGTATTCAGTTCCCCTGCAATTTTCGTTGAAGGCATGTGATCCAACAATAGGCATTCCCTGTGGGAAAGAAAATTGCAAAATGGCATTTCAGTGGCACTATAAATTTCACTGTAAAAATACTGAAAAACACTAAAGCACATATTTTTCATAATTTTAGCCTTCTTAAAGCACCAAATAAAGGAGTCTGCTCAGTGGCCACGAGTATTCTATAGGGCCCTTCTAAAACTGATTAGATTCCCTTAAGTCCCTATGTTCTTTACCTGCTCATTAAAAAACCAAAAAAAACAACAAAACAAAAACCAACCTCAGGTACTATTTGTCACTGACTGCTTCTTGTCAATCTCCTTTACTGCAGATAAATGGATTTTGTTATTGGTCCTCTGATAAAACTTAAAATTTAGTAGTTGAGAATCCAGAAATTCTACATGTCGTTAGGATATGACAGAAAAGTCTGAAGCTATATACAGGGATGAATACCAAACTGTAAATTGTCTCAAAATTTGTCTACATCAACATTTTAAATACACATCTTACCATTTGGGAAAGCTAATTAGCAAGTCTGCAGAGAAACAAATCTTATTCCTTCTTAATTTTCAGTTCTCATGAATGCAAATTGTATCTTAACAAAAGAAATGTTTCTCTAACATGGACATATCCTGCACATAAATCTCAATCAATGTTTGTTTTTTTTAGCTAATCTAATGTGTACATTTTGATATTGATAAAATTTACATAAGAAATGTATATTCAGTTATAAACATCTTTCAAATGTTTCCCATTTTTCACATACTCAGTGAGGAGTACACAGTAAGACATTGTTAGAGTTTCTTAGCTGGATGACTTGCATGGTATATTAGCTTTTGTTACACTTTATTTCAGTCACTCTAGTACCTGACTAGCCTAGATAGCAGCGGCAACAAAACTACCCTTCTCGAGAATACAGGATCCTATAGCAGAAGAGTGAAGGAGTTTACCTTTTATTAATGAGACTGAGTCTACCTAAAGGCTCATTCCCAGTTTAAAAAGGAAAAAAGCAAACAAACAAACAAAAAAAAGTGGTAGAAGAGGAAAACCTTGAGATCAGAGTCCATGAACTGCAATACCTGACACCTCATTGGGCCAAAAGCACTCACTAGGACTAAACAGTTTCTTCTATTTCTTTTTACTCAATCCCCACAACAGCATCATCCCACATTTGGTGTCAGTTATTCCTCAGGCACCAAGCTCATTCTGTCTAGCATGTATATCAAAATCATGAACTAGCAGGCATGAACCACATTCAATTTCTATCTAGGCTGTTAAAGCAAGAATTGAAATAAAACCACGAGTGTCATACTACTCTGCTGGATAGAATTTAATTTAAAACTTTGTGGGAATAAAACAATAACTACTTTCAGGGGTATAAATATATGTATTTGGCAACATGGTCCCTAGCACAATTTATATGCTTCACATCATCTAGTTTTGGCTAATTACCAGTGCCAGGGTGCTTCATTAGTTTCAGTTTGGCAGGGACTTGACAGTCTGAACAAGTTTTAGTCATTTTTCTTTCATAATCTGTTAAAAAGTGTGAGAAGACAAGATCTTTTTTTTATAGTTCAATAATGCCTGACAGAATAATAAG
>VWYI01040499.1:0-38072 GCA_013399455.1 Anthoscopus minutus
TAATTATATAATAAAATAATTAAAAAGTAAAGTTTAAAAAACAAACAAAAATCATCTATTCTAGAGATTTTGGCTAATAACAGAAACATTGCAAAGAAAGGAATCAAAAAATAATAAATTTTCATGTAAAACAAATTTTAGCCCTATCTCTTACTTTCCCAGGAGCTCTACAAATAACATGATGAAGCAAAATGTATTAATTAACCTATATAATTAGGCCTACCACTTGCCTATCTCTTAACACAGTTTCAAAAATACCCATGAGTTTACAGGGAGAGTCAAAGTTTCAAAACACACTAAAGAATTTTTCGCCACATCAGGTACGAAGTCTTGTTCAAAACAGCTGGTCAAAGAACCTACTTCAGAAAGACTGAGTCAACAACATGATGAGAATGATGGCTGGTGCAGTTCTTTGTGCCCCACATAATTCCATTGATTCCCCATGCCTGCAGTGCTCTCACATTGTCATGACCAGGAGATCTACTCACAGTGTCAGAGGTACCCTTTGCTAATAGATATGCCTACCACACTTTCCTGATTTTTTTTTATTTTCAGGGATAGTCTGATCACCTAGAGAAGAGGAAGAGGAGAGTTTCTGCTCAAAAATGGCAAGGAGGTTTGACTTTGTGGCATTAGGGAGGAGCAGATCACTTCCATCATCAGAATTAAGGACCACAATGTGGCCATACAGCACAAGGTTCTGTAGAATGTTCCTTGGTGTCAAAAATCCCATGCTGAGGAAAGGACATAAAATGTCAGCTCTGAGTCTATCTTCCATTACACCCTAGACTTCCCCCTCATGCAGAAACTCTAGATTCACACATGATATGGTGATAAAAAATGACCCAAATGAATCAAATCACTGGGTGAAGCTGAGCTGTGATGTCACTGAAGTTAGGCAACAGCTCAGAATGCAGAGAAAATCAAAGACTTCAATTAGAAAGTTGTCATTATAGGAGAGTTTCATCCTTACAACTTTGATAAACCATAAAGTATGCTGCTGCATGCAGCTCTGCATATTGTTTGCTCAAGTATATGGCAAAATCTTTTCTAAAGCTCCACAGGTCCCCAGCCTCAATTACATACTGTGTTAATATGATCATCATGCCTTGTATCCTTTTTTTGGTATTGTCCTTTTCTGTTGGTATGACAGGAATGCCTGCACTCATGATTTTATATGTCTCTACAAATTTCATTCAATGCCTCTATAAAGATACACAAAAATGCCTTTTTATTCCCTTGAGAAAAATTCTCATGTGATCTGAACTCTTCAGTTCTCCTTCACTTATTTTTTCCCTAAATTTTCATATATGGTGAATAAAACTAAAAAAAAAACAAAACAACTGAAATAGAGAGTACAAGGGCACACTATTTACTGATGCATGCCTATTTTTCAGAAACTCTAGATTCACATATGATAAAAAAATGACCCCAATGCATCAAACCACTGGGTGAAGCTTATATGAAGAACATATTTGATCAAGACTTCCCACAGAAAAAGCATGAATGTTTTAAGTGTACTTTAAGGAAAGCAAAAGCTGTCAGATGCCCTAACATTAATTTAGCCTCTAGCAATATACAGAGCTAACTCAGGTAATTCCTTCTATTGTGTATGCCTTGGATTTGACGAGCACTGAATTAAAAAAACCTACTGATGCTGCCTGTCTCACCTTTGTTAGCACTGCAAAACTTTACCTGGAACTTGATATACCAATTAATTTAGATAAATATACGACTGTTGCACTGCAATACCACAGATCTTTTTGTTAAATGTGGAGTTCGTCTTTAGCCACGTAAAACAAACCCTAATGAGAACTTGGCAGTAAGTTTGCAATACAGGTTTCAAACTCAGTACAAACATGAATGAAGCTAGAAAGGATCTGTTAGTCTTTTTACCAACTTTAAAAAAAATCTCTTAGTGGTAAGAGCTGTTTCCATCATTACAAAATCAGTAATGGTACAGCAACTTTGGCAATTTTTGGCTAAATTTAAAATGGGAATTTTTTGGCTACAATTTAAATGGGAATGAGGCTTGTAACTCATAACCTCAACCCACAAAAATAATCATAAACAATATACATTATGTACAGTTCCTTGAACTGTGAATACCAAAAAGACAATGAAAAACCCCAACTAAACTCTTTTTCTTTTCTGCATCTTGAGCATGTTTCCTCCAGACAACAGCAGTGGCTGCTTGACAGAATGGCTTCCCAGTGGGATTAGTACAGTTACCAATGAGGAAGAATGGTGAGGTACTGTAAAAAGTTCAAAGAATTTCCCGAAGGCTCTTTGTCCTGTCTTGAAGGCAACTGTTTCTCCATGGGCCACAAATTTGCCAAAGGCATTCCCTGAAGACCAAGATGTTTCCCTATGTGATTTATGATGGGTACATATGCCCCCACAGCTTAGACATCATATCCTTTTTGATTAAGACTTTTGATACCCTTAGGTGTCTTGGTCTTTTCCAATCCAAGAGTATGAAACATGTGAAAACCAAATTAAAAAAAACCCTGGCCTTTCAACACAAAGTGTTACTTTACTTTGTTTTCCCATTAAAATGACAAGAGAAAAACTTTCATTTCATCCCAGTTGTTTTTTTTTTCTCAGTTACTGCAAAAAGAAAACTCTTATTCAGCTGCTGCTTAGCAGTAGAATCCAGCACAATGTACAGAGAGATCATTTTAAGTCCAGATCTGAAAATTGTATGGATTATCATTAATCAATCCAACGGACTGGAAGTTGTCCAGCTAACAACCACTAAGGCTAACCACCACCACAACACAAGATGCTAAAATTGCAGGCACACTTCTAGTACTATTTAAAAACAGCCTTCACCAAGTACTGTCACAGAACTCTTCTGAGTGCATCCAATTAAGCTCCAGGTTAGGTAACTTGCTATTTGTAAATCTATTAGAAATACTAGTAATACTCAGACAAGTAATATTAAAAGCATGTCTGCTTGTCAATATTTTTGAGCATCCTAAATGCAGTTTATGTTTTCCCAAATTGCCAATTCTAAACACCATTCATTTATTCTACACAACAAAACCTGTTGAAAATAGTAAGAGCCACACAATGAGGTGTGTGGAAATGAGGGGTACAACACAACCAAACTCACATTTTCTTTGTGTTAAAGCTGGGTTACAGTAAAGTCCAAGTCACAAAACAGCAAGCCAAAACCAGCAGACCCAACTAATCTCTTTATTTAAGATATCCCCTAGCATTTTAAAGCTTGACACTGTGTAATATTTAGTTTCTTTCTCATTCATTCCCCAAGGGTATTCAACGTGTTTCTGCGCATTGAGGCATTATTATCCCTCCCCTTAAGGAATGTATTCAAGTCAGTACCTGAGCGATTGCAACAAGTTTTAACATCAGATGGATGCCACATGCACTGCCAGCCAGGAGCTTAGTACTCAACCAACTATATATACACAGCAAATCATCCTGGGTAAGGTTGAAACAGCTTGTTCCAAACCAGAACAGGTATTTAGCAGGCATCAGTCTAGCTTGCTCCAAGCTATACCACACTCAGAAAAACATTCACTTCATAATTCTGAAAGCATACTGAGTTATGATAGCAACATTTCAAAAGAAAAGCACTCTGACCCTGGAAAATTTGTCTCTCTCACTTTATCTGGCATTTATGAACATGCTATATTGCTGCTTCCTCTGGGAACACACCGCAGCTTCTATCCCTCTTCCTCCCACATGAAGCACTCAGTGTACCTACACTTCCATGCTGCATTCACTAGTAGCCTCTGTTCCTCTTTTGTCTGGGAACAGCAGCCATCTCCTCACTCAGTCTCTACACTGTATGCAGCTTCAAGCTGCAGGCATCATTAAGGCCTTGCACAAACTTTACCAGTAAAAAAGCCTCCTCTGTATCAGATCCCTGTACTGGTTTTTTTTAAGTAATTCTTTAATACAGTAAAACTTTAATACAGTAAAAACATTTTTCTTGTGCTCAAAAGGTACCCCTTTTAATTCTATCACCACCTTCCCTCTTTGTAGCATTTCTAATACTTGTTAGGTGGTGTCCAAAATTGTAGAAACTATCCGCATGTGGCCTTGGCAAGCCTTGGAACAGCATTACATAAACTAACTTCATTTGTTTTCTTGTCTTAAACCTTTCATGTGCATACTACAGTCCTGCTTGCTTGTCAGACTGTGTCTGACCTGAACATATTTTATCCCTTTTTTCTCGTAAACAGTCTTTCAGATTTTCTACGGTTGCTGACTTTCACCTAAAAGTCCAGACATAACTGGACATGTCTGCATGTACAGAAGGCAGATCAAGGGCCCATGGCCTTTAGTTACTAGTCCTTCCCATGACTGTGGCCCATTGTGACCACTCTCTCCCCAGTATGTATTCATGTATTCTTCCCCAGAATACAGGATCCCAGTTCCAGGGACAACACTGACCCAGGACTTCTCTGCAGGAGCTGCACTGTGTCTGGGGGGGCAGGGGGAGAGTTCAGCCAAGCACACACAAGCCCTACTGTACCACTTACCTTCAGGGCTGGCAAGCGGGAGCTGGACCTGGTCATTTACTAGAACAGACCTACACCTGAAACTAGAACTTAAAAAACTTTATCTGGGAACTGAACTTGCAAGGCTTCCAGAACAAATGCTATTTTTCATCATACAGGCACCACTGGAGCTACACATTAAATGCTATTATCTAGCAGCACAAGAACATAATGCTTTTTCTGAAATTCCTTTTGTAAATGCTAAAATCAAAATTCACTCTCTATTATAAAAGCTGTGAGAACAGAAAAATTAACTTTTAAAAAAGGAGTGCACACATTTCTACAAAAAACATGCATGTGTGATATTAATCTTCTCCTACCATCTATACTTCATGTTTTTTCTCTTGAAAATAAGATGAGATATTATGTGACCATGTCTGTTTCCTGAATATCAACAGCCATTGCCCTTAATAAAGCATCTACAGGTGCCAGCTAACTATAAATCTTACAGCTATTATTTTTATGACTTATTAAATTCCATTTCAGACACTTTTCAACTGAAATTTCCTGTAGTCCTTATGTACCAAAGGTTCAGGACAGTCTGAGATCAAAACAATAGGTTTGCTGCTTTGGTATAACTTTTTATCTGAATTTGTAGTAAAATAAATGCATGTGCAAAGAGCATTGTAGATCTAGAATTTAGACTACTAGCTCCCATCTGGCATATGATTCCTACTGAAATAAGAGCAGTTTTCACTCTCTATAAAAAAAAAAACCTGTTTCTATATATATTGGAGATATAACTGGGATACAGTTCTAAAAAATTAGTGTTTCTTCTTTACAGGCAAAAGGCATGTAAAGAAAAAAAAAGAAAAAATAGAAAAAGAAATCAAACCAAAAAACCCCACAGATTAAGAGCATTTACCCAAAACATAGCCTAGTGACTGGAAATACTTAAGGTGATAATGCTGCAGAATGAAGATTCCAGGGTGCAGGTGGTAGTATCTCCAGAAAAATCTGGGCATTACACCCTGATTAAAGTCAGTCTCCAACTTCAAAGTCTGGCTTACAAGTTTTTGCTACGCACTATATGATGGCACAAGAGAAACATCATTTAATTTTGAAACTGCCTGAAGTCAGATTCTTCCAGCATAACATATTGAATAAAATAACATACATCTTCAATGAAAAAAATAAGCTATAAAAGGCAAATGATATAACAGATGAGACATACAGCATATTCTTGAATCTTCTGGGTGTATCTGTAGCTATCACTAAAGGCCTTACCACATATTTGAAGAAAAGTGTGGAGATTGAAAAAACAGTGTGAAAACTTATATATTTAAATACAAATCAGGTTAATATTCAGTATTAAAACTCACTTTTTAGTGTTATAATTTGATTTGGTCTTTCTGTGTAAGGACAAGTAGTCCCACAGAACAGGGTAGGTTTAGATCCAACATTAGGAAGAAATTCCTTACTGTGAGGGTGATGAGGCAGTGGAACGCACCGCCCAGACTTGTGGATGCCTCATCCCTGGAAGTGTTCAAGGCCAGGTTGGATGGGGCAACCAACCGGTCTAGTGGGAGGTGTCCCTGCCCATGGCATGGGGGGTTGGAACTAGATGATCTTTAAGGTCCCTTCCAACCCAAACCACTCTATGATTCTATGATTAAACCAACCTCCAGGGTCTGAAATTGAGCCCCCCACAAAGCAGTTCTTAAGGTCAGTGTGAAGCTCTGTTGCCAGGGATTTAACTATGTACAGGATGTAAATGGAAACTATCTATACTCTTCAAAGGTTCAGCCAAGTAATCTTCAATCTTACCCTGTAAACACAGACCACTGGAAAATGCTGAAAATATAAGGAATCTTCTCACATAGAAAAAACCTACTTTTTTCTAAATTGGGTGGTGGGAAGAAATCAAGTGGTATATGGATCCAAGTACCTTAAATAAAGCAATTTTTTCCTGTCATTTCCATTATTCATAAAACTACTTTCCTTGATTTAAAGAGTACTACAAAATCACTAGCAAGTCATTCATACTCTTAATAGAAGTATTAGAGAGAAAGTAACCAAAGGCCTGTATGGGAAGCTCCGACAACCAAACCCTCATTGCTCAAGAGGACAGAAAACAAATATCCTGCATTTGCTCAGGAGAGAGGGTGAATGACTCCAGTGTATGTGCTCCAACACCTGTACACTGCCCACATCCCTGCTTGGCACTGGAAGTGGAGCACTGCCAGCACAGCTGTGGGTGCAGGAAGGACAGGGAAGAACCTGGGTCACTCACTGGGCCATCAGTGTCCACCAAGGCGCAGCAGTGGGTATGACAGTCAGTCATGACAGGGAAATCCCAGCCTTATGGCACATCTCCCATACTTCTTGGGGGAGCAGGGAGACATGGCATATCCATGCACTATTCCTGCAGTTCTGCATCACAAATCTCAGCTCGCTTGCACTAAAAGGGGCTGAGATCTTCTGTCAAGAGAGAAAAACAAAAGAAACAATTCTAACCTGCCATTAAGAGAGGGCAGGCTGCCAGCTCCACTGAAGGGAGAGGCTCCTTGCCTGCTGACAGCTGAGTCACAGCCCAGCTCCTCACCCAACCCTTCACAGTTTCAGCAGTTTCCTGAATTTTTTAGCTGGTACGTACTTGCAATTTAAAAAAATCACTTATGCTTGGACAGGAGGTAATTATGACCTGCCACTCCCATTCCACCACCTGGAACTGGACAGTGACATCTCCCTGTCTCATGGACCACTGACTAGATCATGCTGGACTCTTGGTGGATCATGGCTTGTGCTCTCAATGGTGCATCCAGAGAAGGCCTGTCAGCCTTGGTGCCAGGGCTGTGGGCCAGGACTGTCCTCTGGGAGCTGCTGGTGCTCTGGCCCCTGCAGTGGTGCAGCCAACCTGCAAGCAACACCCCAAGGAAGGTCCCAGTGCGAGGGCTGAGGCTGCCCTGGTGCCCCCCTGGCTGCCCTGCTCCTGACTGGGGCAGTGGAACAGGTCTGGGCTGCCAGCCCTGCCCTGATGGACCTCTCTAGGGGGCTCCTGCTGCTGTGCCCCGCAATGGGTAAGCACATGCCCTCAACACCCAGCTTACTGTGGCTCAGCACTACTGCAATTCTAGATACAAGCCTGAGTATTGGAGCCTTCTGCGTTGAAGCCCAATTGAATTCTTCCATGACTGGAAGTAATGTCCCACCTGAAAAGCCCTGTCCCTCATTTGCAGAGGTGATGCTCCTCCCAGCCCAGGGTGCTTCTGTACAGAGAAGTATCTCCAGTGAGCACAGCACACCAGGTGCAGG
The DNA here is from genome assembly GCA_013399455.1 of Anthoscopus minutus. Taxonomy (NCBI): domain Eukaryota; kingdom Metazoa; phylum Chordata; class Aves; order Passeriformes; family Paridae; genus Anthoscopus; species Anthoscopus minutus. Next base: position 7,788 of record VWYI01040499.1, read on the forward strand.
GGGCTGCCACGCTGCAACACGACTGACAGATGTGCCCCCATGGGGCCACTCCACAGTGGCAGCACCATGGTCCCACCCCAGTGCCCAAGCAGGCACATCTGGTCACCTGCCCTGGGGGAGCACACTAGCTGGCAGCACCCACAGGTTGCTCAGAGCAACTCCTGACACCACCCGTGATCCACAAATTGGGATCTACTAAAGAGACAAATGGAGAATCACTGCCAGAACTGTGCAGGGTTTTTAGTGTTTAACCTAGTTATTTCTTAGAAGACAAACCAAGCTTTAAAAGAGGTCTCTGGAGTAAAACAATATAGTTAAAAATAACAGATGAGTGTTTCAGAAGATCATTCCTCTCTTGTGAGCAATAGCTGGAAATTATTATTTCTGTTTTAATGGTACAAAACAAAAAAGGAAAGACACATAGAAACTCACTGAAATCAGTGGAAGAATCTCACTCTCATTCCATTTGAAATGGAATCCAAGAACCTGTAACTTCTCACACCAAAAACACATTAGATAAGGTTGGTAAACATTCCTGGGAAGGACACAATCCTTAGGTGAAGTTATGTTTACAGAAAGAAATTAAGCTCAATGGAAACTGGCACAGAAGCACACAAAATGGGACCTCTGCTCCCCAGCCACTGAATCACTTGCTTTGTGCAACAGAGTCAAAGCTGCCTGTTCTTCCCTGCTGAAACACTGTGAATGAAACTCACAGAGTAATACCAGAAACACTGTTTCAACAAAGCAATTCAGTCCCAAGGTATCAAAATTTGCATAGCTAAAGGACAGGATTCAAGTTTTTCATTATTTATTAACTGATCTGTACCATAATTACCAGTTGCTTGAGCAGTACACTGCTCTATGTAAGAGATACAAGGATCTGAAGAACCTCTGGGAAACATTTTCCATTATTCCATCTCATTAAGTTCCTTCTTTTTTTTTCTCTCTCCAATCCCTCTCTATCTTTCATATTGTTTATTTTTTCAAATACTTGATTGTGCTATGTTCATTCCTTTGGCTGCTCTATCCCATGTAAAACAGCCTTGTCTTCTGCCAGCTATTTCCTTTTGTCTTGCCAATGTTAGTAAAAGAGACTTTCTTGCTGGCTTTCACCTCCTCCCTGACCAGCTACCCAGAACAGAAACACAGTCAGAAAACAACCTCATTGACTGAGATGCAGCTTCATTTTACCATGAAATTATGCATTGTCACAGCCAGTTTCTCTGGGGCTTTGAGCACTGTGTATGATGCTTACAGCCTTTATACACAGCCTGTGAGGAAAAGGCTGCACATGTCTCCCATTTTACTTTAGCATCCTAATCCCCATAAGGATCACCTGTACACTGTGTCTACCTAGACTTCCTTCTCTGGTGGGCCAGTGGTCACACAAGAGGAAATCCAAGAACAAAATAATCTGCTCCAGGCTTTGTTCACTGGATGTGCATGAAAAAACACCAAATTTACCTTTACTGGGGACACTCCTTCAAATTATACTAATGAAATCATGTACCCTTAAACTTCCTTATGATATGCTTCAGGGCATAGAGTACAAATTACACGTGCTATGATAAACCCAGAAAGCCTCGTGCGGTGAGGTTCAAGTCACTACACACTGATAAGCTCAGCAGGCAGAATACTCTCCCAAGTGGTTCTCTATGACACAAACCCTCTTAGTCAATTCATGAACCAAAAAAATACACAATAAAGAAAACATGTCACCAACCAAGAGAGAACAGTAAGCACATCAATGATTAAATCTCTGACAAGGCTTGATGCCAAAATCAACTTTGTCAAGAGAGACCTGTTTTCACTTAGAATCCAGAATTAGAAATCCTATCCTGCCAGCAGACCTCTTCAGCTGTATTTCAAGGAAATATCCTGTACCCTTGAGTCTCTGGTCACAGTCACCAGTGACTCTACAATGTCTGCTTAACTTTGTAAGTATATAGTCACAAAAGCATAAATCCCGTCTTAGACTGAGAACATTCAAGCCAGTTGGTCACATTTTCCATGTGAATACCCTTTTACAGGAAATGCACAGGCCTAGCTTCACACAAAACCACTACACTCCAGGGCCATCCAAGGGTAAACTTGCACAAGGAAGAAGACAGGGATCTCAGGCATATCCCAGGTCATACAGTAATTGATGGCTTTCACCAGCAGTGCAATTTTGGAGTTTGGTGATTAGTTCTGCCTCTACCCCACCTACAATTAAACATCAGTTTGACAAAAAAGGACTGTGGAGAAGACTTAATTCTGGAAACATACTTCCTAGCAGCTTTAACATGCCCCATAAAAGATGTACTGCATTCCTGGAAATACTTCTCTGAGGAAGGAAGGACATGTAAAGTTTAATGAGGCATCCCCTGGCTGCAAAGAGCAGGAAATCACCAAGGAAGAGTCAGTGTCATCTCCACTGCTGCCATTCTACCACAATATAAACCATAGAATCCTCTCTCTTTGTACATTAAAATGCTGTAATTAACATTTTCCAAGGGAGCAAACAGAGTACTTGCCTGTATTTATGAATGATGGCATTAAATAACCTTCCATCACGCCAGCAGGTAGTGAAATTTTCACAACGTATTCCAGCATAACCCTCTGTTGTTTGCTGCGACCACAGGAGCAGTCTCTCTTTAGCAGACATGTCTTCTGACTCCCCAGTAACATGGATATCAGATATCTAAAACACAGTTAATGTAAAAATTACATCTCATCCATAAGAATGTTTAAAAAATTGCAGAAAATCACTCTGCATTGCTGGAGAATTGATTGCCTGATATCTGCATACATGAATATGATGATTATTCAGGTACTGTATTGATATTCTTTCATGCCTTATCTTTATGCACTCTTAGTAGCTTCAATATGAAATACAAAATTCAGCTTTCTTCAGTTAGGCAGTTCTCCATCTCTTAATCTCTGGAGACAATATAATACTATCACATAATGCAAAACACTTAATGGTTTATTTTATGATGATAATACAATCTATTTTTACATATGACACCTATTATATATAAAGGCTATATAAGTATATATGAAATACAATATGTATATAGTCACATATACACAATAACAATTTTTATATTGTTCACAATTAATTTAGCTATGAAACTCCTCTCTTAAAACAGCTTAATTTTTAGTACATGTTTTAGAATTCAGTAACAAAACAGTCATTCTGAGTGAGAAGTGATCACAACAGTTTTACAACAAAATTTTCTGAGAAGTATTTTAGAAATGACTAAAAGTCTGAAGGATTATAAATAGAAATTTTGTCTGATCAAGAAGGTTCTGTTTTGTATTATCTAAGAATTATCAACTCCATATCAGGGAAAGCAGGAAAGTACTAGGAATTTTACGTTCAAATACTACTTTATAGTACATTATATTATCCCCTAATGAAGTTCAGCCAGTTTCATGAGAAAACTATCACAGTATAAATACGAAGTAGACATTTCCCTAATTTGCACATACATTATTTGGACCTCCTGTTACAGAAAAGGTACTCAATGTAAATGTAAACTCTAAAAATGAAGAAAAAGAAGACATGCCTTGACAAAGGAAATGCTATGGCATTTTTCCAAGTGACTGCCTCCTACCACTTATCGAAAAAAGAGACAATATAAGGTGTTATTATGAACTACATAGGAACCCATGTGCCACAAGGCACCTGAATACATAGCTCAGCCATTATGAGAAGCATGCAGAGCTGCTTGAGCAGAGGCAGGACAGCTTGAGGCAATGCCACAGTTTGTGGGTAGACAATAAGCACCTCTGTGACCCCCTGGAAGAGGCTGTTCCCCACGAGGGCACAGCCAGCACTGCAGAGAGACACGGGTCTGCTCTGGCTCCAGAGCCAGCCTGAGGCCACAGCTCAGGGCAGCTTTGCCCACAGAGCTGTAAATTGAGCTGTGCCAATTCCAGCAATCCTCTTCTGGTGTAAACCAGGCAGCTACATTCATGAGGTCAGATGGGCTGGTTATAACAACTTCTCCTGGCCTCAGAATCTCTGCACACATAGATACCTTCTGTCTGGACTCTGACAGGGGGAATTCCAACAGGCTAGCCTGGAAATTATGGGGGTTTCTCACATTAGAGCCACACAAATCACAGTGCCAAAAAGAAAGATGCGTAGCTTGCCTACTGATGTTGCTATGTCATGGTCTAAGACAAGGTGGTGGGAAGCAGGAAGAGCATTGGAGATGTCAGGGCAATAGAGCTCACTGCACTTCCTGCTTTGCCACCTCTCATGCTTTCAGGGAATGATGAGCATTTACACCTATACAGTAAATTATAACTAAATTTAATGTAGGAAAAAAAAATTTACATTACTTTCTATTCATTCAAGTAACCACAAAATCGCAAGGTGTGAATGCAGTCCTTCAGAAACCTATCACAGGCCATTTTATCTGCTGGATCTAGGTAAGGGAAAAATACAAACACCAGTGCTAGAAACCAAAACAGTTTTAACTGTTCAACTAGTCCATAACTAACCTGACAGCATTTTTTGCATCCTATTGTCTCCAGCTTCAGCACATTTTTAAGATATATCAAACAGAAGGGGAAAAAAATTTTTTTGGTCAAAACACAGTAGAGAACACATGCACCAGTGATTATTTTTAAGTTTCTAGGTATCAAAATCCTGCAAAGAGTATTTACTGAATTAAATACAGATGAGATGAGTCACATTTGTAAAAAACAGAAAATACAATGTGGCAAAACACCAACTTGTAAACAATCTGAAAATTTTCTTGTAAAAATCCAGGGAACTCAGCTGTAGTACAAGACTTTTTTTCTGTAGGTTAGCTTTATTGTTTGGTATTTCAAAGCAAGAAAGCAAATTAAATGTTTTTTCAGTAGCTTTAGTTTCTATTCATCACAGAACGACCAGATCACAATATAAATGAAGTCAACCATTTACTGCTTATCCGGACAACGCTTCTGAAAGAGATGATGTCATCTCAAAGTGCCAGATGTCTAGTATTAAAAAAAAACCAACCAACAAACCCAAATCTGTACTTTTTGTCTGACATTTTCAGAAAGTTCTCTGTGTGTAATCCTTAATTATCAGATTTTTTAATATACTCTAGCATGAGCAAGCTAACAATGCAATTTGCTAATGGCCATTCCTTACTGCAAAGTTCAAACCCTTAGCCTCCTTCACGGTTAATTAAGCAGGGATGGCTATGTACACTTCAGACTGCAGAGAGTGCAAACACAGCATGTTTGAGTGCACATTAAATTCCTCTGGAAACAAGTAATTTCAAACATCAAGGTAACTTCTGAAGATTGTACTAGTATCTGGTGTTAGATAGAAACAACATTTTAGTCGTGGACACAAACACAAGGAGAACTTTTACTCTGTACATGACCACTAGGGAAGCTCACAGTTGAAATTCTGGATGGCTAAAACATAAATTCATTTTATTGCATAAATATTAAAAGGTTTTTGATCCAAAACCTTCCAAGCACCCTAGTTAGCCATCTGAACAAAAAGGAAGATATTTTTCACTCATGGAGGTAGCTCATTTCACTACAGGCTAAGGAACATTAACATCAGCCTGAGAGCTGAAACAGCCTGAGGACTTCTGTCCTCTAAATATAATATTTCAGTTTTCAAGGCTAATATTTTTTCATAAACACTGAATTTGTATTTTAAAAGTAGAAATACTTTAAGTGAAACAGAAATACTCACAGTGAAATGGTGGTCAAATGGTTATATTTTATTACACCCAAGAATACGGGCTCTAGTTTGCAAGATGCCCTATGAAATTGAAATTTCTTAACAAGTAAAATACTACTATAACAAAATAGGGTGTAAGAGAAAGCCCATCTTGCCTTTGATAATTCCATAAGGACAGCAGAGATACTTATCCACCAACTATGCATTATCATCAACATTTCTAATATCATTTTCCGTAGGAGAAAAACAGGACCATTAAACTAAGAATGAGAAAATAAGGGGAAATCAAATCTTCTAATCATAAAATTTAGTCCTTCCAAGCAAAGTTTGTGTGAACCTTTTGTATCTAACAAGACTATCATTTACTCACTATAAACTGCTTAGAGCACGTTTGTTCCTTAAGCATGGAAAGAACGAATCACAGCATCTGCATGAGTTTGAGCAGTTGTTTGCTAGAGATCCAGTTCTCCAAATTATCTCAAAGCCTATGAATTAAAAGTTATGCAAGGAAAAGCAACAGAGGTAATTCTCTATATAGCCCTTCTATTTCAGGATCAAAGTCTTAACTGGCATTAATACTCTCTTGCTTATAATTGGGAGAACGTGTTCACTTCTGCTACTGCACATGCTTTTTCTCAGCCTGTAAATACCCCCTGCATCACACAGTATACAAAATCCAAACAACTAAAAGCCTCGAGCTCTTTCCTTTCACTGATTTTAGTGATGCAGTTTGAAGCCCCAAGAGCAGAGCAGACTGGAGAAGACTTTCCAAGAGATCAACAGTGATGCTGGATTTCTGTGATTCATTTCTGCACTGCAAACAGAACAGCAAGACTCCCTGAGATAGTAAGACATCTTCCATCTGATTCTATCTTATCCTAAGTGTTTTGAAGCAAGTCTAAACTTGACATAATGTACTAAACTGCACAAAAGTATATAATGAGCTAGAGATGCATGATTGTGGTGGTGTATCGTCTCTCTCTCACCCCCAGGCCACACTATGATCTGAGAAATGCTTATTAAGCTCCAGCAGAAAGTAAGAAACTTTTCTCTCAAAGGCATTAATGAGTAGCCAGGAGCAATGCTTCAGCAGACCCCTCTAAGCTAAGCTCTGTAATCAGGAAAATAGAAGTAATGAAGTAGCACCTATTTGAACACAAAATCAATTTTTTACATGCATAAGAAACTGTGCCACAGAAAGAAACTCAAAAGATATATGTCAGTAGAGGGGACCATACTGTTTCAGAGGGTAAAATGTCATATCTGTGTTGCACTGCAAATTATCCAACTCTACCAATGAGTTTCCTTCAGTGCCTGCTTCTCATTTGAAAAGCCAACATGCTTTCAATTATCAGCCACATGGAGGCACTGTGTAAGATGAGAGTACATTATAGCATGGGCAAGTTGACAAGGTAAGGGAGGGCTACTGATCTCTGTGATTACAGTAAAGAAAATGGTAACATTTGCTAAGTACAAATTTTGTGTACCAGCTCAGGCCAGTAACAGGACCTTTGCAAATTCTTATAAATACCAGCTTCACTCAGTATAAAAAATACAGAAATATAGGACACTAAAATTGTTGCTTAGTTCTCAAAAACAAGCAGAAGGAAATTGTTTATGAGTTTGCATTAAAGTAATTAAAGTGTGAAGTCTAGTTTTTCCTGGTTTTGTTTAGAGGTCTAACATTGGCGTTCTTAAAATTACTTATACTGAGAACCTTGGGTTGAGAAAGGGAACTGGACTGAAAGCCAGACATTTTAGCAACTGAGGCATTTAGCCTGATGTGTCAGTAGTTTCATATTCATGCTGTGTTTTATCAATATCAGTTTATGTGGATGCTCAACAGCAATCTTCTTTTTTCTTCTTTCCTCTGTGGTAACAAGAGATAAAGGCCTGGTTGGAGTAGTAAATGCAGCAGTATTAGAAGCTGTATTACTTTCATTACAGAGGAAAAAGCAGCCATGCTTAGCTGGCCAGACAAGGCCTCACATCCTCTTACTCAGCAGTGACGTTTTGTACAAATCAAAGAACATTCCTAAGCTGTTCCTGAATTCCAGCTAAGATTAAGAGGGCAAAGATCTCTATGCGTATTAGCAGGTTATTTGTACTATTGTGTACTTCATGTTGTAATTGGGTGTGTTATCTATGTTTAAAAAACTGAGCTCAGACAAAGTATTGTTTAATTCCTGTTAGAAAAGTAAATTATATAAGCAAAAGACATCTAGTTAGCTCTTTGCTGAAAATAATGCCTTTGGTGTATGCCCATTGCCTCTGCTCACTCAACTGAAAGCTCAGGTGTCCCCACTGAGAAAGGGGAATCAGTTTTTGACCAGATCCTGGGATCAGCATTTGACTTACATATATAGATTTCAGTTGTCTTGAAGATGGGTGGGGCAAAACTGGAAATATGGATTGAACTGGTAAGCATGATTACCAAAAATTTACTTTCCTTCCACAACTAAGATTGTATTTTGGTTTCTTTTATTGTGAAAATAAAATAATCCTACCCTCAGAGGAAGATGGAATTTAAATAATTAATATTAATAGGTCATCTAGACAGTTTGGGAGGAAAGATCCTTTAAAAGAAGTGTAGAGTGCTATTAACATGATTAATGGTCACTTGTTCTATTTCAATCTGCCTATATAGCTCTATCATTCTTCAGTTCCTACTGGCTATAACTGAAGAGAATTAGAAGTATTCCATTCCTTAATTCAAGACTCAAATGAATTACAAGACCATGAAGAGATGATAAGAAAATTTACTGCAGATATTGAATGTGAACTCTAAAATTCACTCCACCTTCTAGTAATGTTTTAACATGAAAATCTCTTTCCTAAATTGGGAAGCAGAACAAACTACAGAGAGAAAAATAGCAGAAGAATATATTAATACTCCTAAAATACAGATCAAGTGATACACTCTGTCCTGCAAACATCCTTAGTATCATAGCATGGTAAAAAGTTTATACACAGCAAAGTGAAGATATGTTTGTAATAGATAAATTACTGTTCAAATATTTATTCTAAGCTAGCTTTCAAAGATAATGTACTGTATCAAAATATTTACCTTGCTCCTGTTTGGTGCAATGGTAAATAATGCCTTTTCTTTTGGCAAATGGGAAAGCACAGCATCAGGATAAAACCTCTTTTGTTCAAGTAACCAGTCACTTTGGCTTTCAGAAAGAAAGTAATACAACTTTTGAGATTTACTGCTTTCTGAAACATCTTCAATGACTCTGCAAGAAGTTTTGTTCAACTCCGTTTCTTCATGTTGTCTGCCTAAAATGTGGTTAGCAAAATCCAAAGTAGTTCCTTTTCTATAAAAAAGACCACTGGACTTCAGGAATGCTAATTCTCTCCTGTTAAGATCCTGTGAATATTTCCTTTTCCATGCATAGTGTTTCTCTGAATTGTCTTGCTCCTTTAACCATATGTCTGTTTCACAAGACTCATCGAGCCTCTGATCATCACCATGAAAGCTCTCCCCACAAACAAAATCACTCTTTGCTTCGCTCGAGAAAACTTCTGCTTTAGCAATATCAACTGAAAGTTCTGTACTCACAGGCAGAGCATTACCAGCCACTGTCACTCTCCCGGGGAAGAAGTCGGCCAATCCCACACCCTTGGGATGAATCTCGATGTTTTCTGAAATCTCCACTTCATACAGTATTTTTTCTTCATTTTCTTTAACGTGCACTGAATCTGATCCCTCTTCAGTTGATTTCTTTCTCCTCTTTCTTCTGAAATATTTTCTTCCAGGGGAATGTTTATCTGGACTTAAGGGAGCTTTGGCAGGATCTAAACACTGCTCTTCCTTTTCAGCCCTCACACATCCACAGACATTCCCCATTTGGCTGTCTGTGACTCACAGCCACACAGTTTCATTCATTCCTGTATACTTATATACACTTAAATCCTCCTCAGAAAGTTAAGAACTGCTGTTTCCACTGTAATTTCTTCCAGGCTTCACATCCACCCGCCTCAGTACGTAGCCATTTTGCTTATGAGAAATGCACACGCAATAAACTGTGCTGTGGCTCAGTGCCCAGGCAGGGCCTGTGTCTGATTAGACACTGTGGCTTATTTCTGGCCACCAATCCTCTTAAATAAACATCACTGTTCCAGTGTTGGGCTGTAATGCTGATTGCCTTTCACAGAGATGACATAGCATTTATGAGCAATAGAAATTTCTCACATGCATTATAACTTCCCGTTTCACTTCATAACTTGAGCAAGATAAAGTAGAAAAATATGTAGCAACCTTTGAAACTATTAGCTACATTACAAATCCAAAAGTAAGCACCACAGTAAATAACAGGGGTTTAGTCAGCAGATTTGTTTTGCACTTTGTATGTTTTTATTACCCATCCAATGATCCACAAATGGGAAGATTAAACTAAAGGATCAGAAATTGCTCTGACAGCTTGCTGGGGGTCAATTTTTTATTTATATGTGGAGTTTTCATAGCAGTTAATGTGACTTTTCACAGATTTGCCAGCTATAAATAACCTGCTGCTTCACTGCCATCATAAAAGCACAACAGCTTTGTCAGGGCAGCGACGCTGCGTACTGGGGCTGAAACTTTGCAGCAGAGTTAAACCTTCTGGCAGATAAAAGTGAAACAAATCATAAAATCAATCTATCTGGAAAACTGACCTTAAGATTACTGTTTATCAAAATGGAGCTTTATCCTCCTGCCATGCTCCTATAAGACATTTTTGTGCAGCTCTGAATATACAATCCAAGTATCTAAATATATCTAAAACTAAATAGTAAAATTTTTTAAATGCAAGCAAGTCTAACCTCTACTATACTTTCTTTGGAAAAATCTTTTTAACTTTCCTCTTTGTTTTTGCCATGGATATGTGAAATCTACTAAAACCATACATGGGTATGGTTTCTCACACTGAGAAAGAACCACAGAGTGACCTGCCAGGCATTACCAGGTGTTATCATTGACTTTCCCTTGCTTATTTGAAAAGGAATTGTAATAATGAGACCGAGAGGCTCTATCCCCAGAGGACAGTTCCACTGAAGTATTCCACATTTTACTGACAGGTTCCAGAATGAATAATACAGCAAAAATCTAGGAGGAGCCTCCAAAGAATTTCCAGGATACAGTTGCTCACTGCTAACTACTCTCAGGACTCTGGGGTAAAATTTGACAGCAATGCTTAGAAAATTTTACATTCTAGCACCACAGAATACTGTGACAGATGGGCAGCTATGTACAGGCACCATGCTAACATGTTTTTTTTTCAAAGCAGACATTTGTTCTATGACTGACTACACTTTTTCATAGCCTCCATTTGTATTTGCACTTGTAGCATGCTCAGCATACAGGTGCACTTGTGACATCTGCTCCCTTTACTCACAATGAAAAAGTTGTATCCTAGTCTATTTAGAAAAATTAGTTTAGAAAAATGACTTTTAGCAAAGACCAGAGGACTTACTGATTTAAAGCACACTTCCACATGGGTCTGTGTTGGGTTCTGACATGGGCTGCCTTTATAAACAGAAAAACATATTTAAAAAAATCTTTCTAAATGACAGCCCCAGTGTTTGTACAGAAAACCAGCTTTTGCACCTAAATATATACTTCTCTTTTTCCTCTCTCATCAGAAAAAATGATTCAGGACTTTGCAGTGCAATGGGCCAAGGCTGATTTCATTTCAGATAGATACAGGTTCTGGTTTAACAAGATGCCTAGTAATAATATATGGTTAAAGAGGTCATAGTATAATAGTCTTAAAATATACATACATATATATATAATCTTGATAAAGCAGAAATTATGTTAAATGTTAAAGACAAGTGTCTAGCATTTGAGTGGACAACTTCAAATCTTCACACTGTCTAATTCAAAATTTATTAATGTAACCTACCACTAGTACACTGCTGGTGTTATTTTTCCTCCACAAATTTCACAGGGGACAAGAATTTCTGTAAAAATACTGCAAATTTAAATTTTCAGTGCAAGTGTATTTTTAAATTAATACATGTGGGTATCAAGGTTTCTAAACAGTATTATATTTGTTTATTTTACTCAGCTTTACTGGAGTGTGATTTGATATGTATTTCCTTTAAACTGTTTACATCTATTTAACACTCACCATGATACCACCTTCTTTCAAACAGAAAATGTCCCTAAAGTACACTCTGTTATGTCCACATTCCTGTAGATTCAGTGGCACGCTGTCACAAAAACGTAAAATAATATCTAATTCAAGATAAGTCAGAAGAAACACATTATTGTTATTTTACAGCTGACATTTACATTTTTTAATGCAATCAGTAATTTACAGAGTCCTTGATCTTGCACATACTCTTTCATTCATACTTTAAATTTTGATTATTTTTCTTAAGAGTAACTCAATTTTTCAAAAATCAGGTGCCACTGAAGATGAATTTAAAAAAAAAAAACAAAAAAAAACGACAGCAGAAATACCTAAATGAGTTCTAAAGCACTGGTTAGAAGATCAGTGTTCCCAACAATCCTGCCCTACTTCTGCATATTCCAGGTCAATTTTCTTGAATGCACCTGGTATAACTGCAGCTGGTGCTCCAAGAGAGCCACAAGGACGGTGAAGGCCATGAGGGGAAGCCTTGTGAAGGGCAGCTGAGGTCACTTGGGCTGTTCAGCCTGGAGGAGACTGAGGGGAGACCTCACTGCAGTTACAGCTTCTTGTGAGGGGAAGAGGAGGGGCAGACACTGATCTCTTCTCTGTGGTGCCCAGTGACAGGACCTGAGGGAATGGCCTGAAGCTGTGCCTGGGGAGGTTTAGCTGTAGGAAAAAGTTCTTCACCCAGAGGGTGGTCAGGCACTGGCACAGGCTCGCCAGGGCAGTGGCCACAACACCAGCCTGAGTTCCAGAAGTGACTGGACAATGCTCCCAGGGTACATGGTGTGACTCTTGGAGCTGTCCTGTGCAGGGTTAGGAGTTGGAGTTGATGATCCTGAAGGATCCCATCCATCTCAGCATATTCTATGGCAGCTCTATGATTTTCCCATTTCTAAATATTAGCTAGGAATAAATGCATTACAAATATACCTCTGATGATGATTAGTAGTCCTTATGCCTTTTTATCTTTCTAGACATAGGTATTTTTGAGACTGTACAAACCACTTTAACAATACTTACCAGCTGCTCCTGAGAAGGCTATCAGTTTTCTATTAACAATTTTTCTACTGCTCCATTTTTTCCCCCAAGAACCAAATAGTAACTTTCTAATCACTTTAATTTTGTAGTCACTTATATACTTGAAGCAAAGAAAAGATCAAGGATAACTGAATTGATAAATTGCATTTATACCAGTTGTCAGGTTTTTTTAATATAAAAACCCTAAGCAAAATAAGTGAAGACAATAAATGAAAGTTCTAGTAACTAAAGAAAAAATTACCACTTTCAGCTAACTGAAATGCTGTGAAGTCATAACTTTGGTCTCAGCAAGGAAAGAGACAGAGCTAACAGGATTACACTGGAGATTCAGAAGAGGGAAGCTGAAATTTCTTCCAAAACCTGTCAGCTAGAGCATAGGTAGATGATATTCTAAAGCATCAAAACAGACTATCACTGAAGCCTGAAGCCACCACAACATCATGATGACCACACCAAGGGCTTTGTCTTGGACATCTGACTAATCTGACGAGACCTGAATGGAAGCCCAGCACTGGTTTAAGCCAGAGATCCAGGTGATCAAAGCTGTTAGAAATACCACCAGGGATTGTTGTCTTTCTTTACCTTGAAGTCAGTTTTTGTGTCAGGTTTTTTGTTGGTATTTTTTTAAACAAAACATGTGAAAGATACAAATTTATACCCACCAATGCTGCAAAGTTTTATGGGCATATCAACAACAGACTTTTTCTGGCACAAAAACCCTTAAGAAGTAAAGGATTAGACCAACACTTGTGTGCAATTTGACCCATTTTAGAGGCCACTTAATCGCAGGTTAAGATTAAGACATGGAAAACAAATGATTAACACTGAAAATATGAAATAGCTCACACAGATTTGTATGGTTTGCCATTTAACCACAGATTTCTGCTATTTGTCAAGCATGTCTGTGACTGGGATTAATTACTTAGCATGGGGCAGGTGTACAACTCATTAAAGTGGCAATGTTGTTGAATACCTGTGTGTTTGTTAGTCTGCAAAATGATGATTCTACTCACCCTATTTACACTGCTAATTTATGCTTTATCATGCATCTCATATAGTTAGCAATTATACAGGAGAAGTTATTCTACTTTCGTAATTAAACCATTCCAGGTATCTTTTACCAAAAGTCTACTAGTAATGCATTTCAGGCACTCCTGGATCTAAGTTCCCTTTCCCCTCTTTTTTGTGTGTTTACACAACATAGCAGAAGTAATGGAGCGTTTAGCACAAATGGGACGTGTCATTTCACAGTACTAAAACAGCATACCAGATAACCAGCAAGCATTTTGTTGCACAGCCCCAAGGTCACATGCAGAATAACAGAGAGATAAACATAAGCCAAAGAGAAAGCGAAAATTAAAGTAGCACGAGATAGAAAACAAGGATAAAAATAAAGGCTTGCCAGCACAAACAAAAGGTTTCTAGTTGTTTGAGCTGTACTGGCAACCATTCCTCAAACTATGAAAGATGTTCAACTACCAAGTCACAACCACCAACAGGAGGTTTTAAATTCAGTGAGACGGCTTACAAAAAGAGGAATTTGCTCCTTATTGGTGGTTTTATGGTATTAAGGACAGAGACTTCATGCTTTTCTCACCCTTGCTGTGATTCAGATGAGTCCAAGAAATTTCAAGAATTCTGCACTCATTTTCTTACCTAAGACTTAGGAATTTTACTATTTATTTTATAAATCACTGAAGAATTCCAGAAGAAACAACAAGGAGTTCAGCTGAGAAATAAAATATCTTAAGAGTATACCCTAATGAATGCTGAAGGACAGGTAATGCTGCTGCATTGGCTAATGACAGATAATGCAGCTACCATGTGGAATACAGTTTATCCTGCAATCATACATAGTCACAGATGGGACAACTGGCCACAGAGTTCCACTTTTAAATCTTTAAGAAGGTCAGACCTTGAACTGTTCTGGTTGGTTTAAAGCAAAGGCAGAGTAAATTTCAATCCTTGGACTGCAAGGCAAGCAGCTTGGAAAGCACCAGGAATGGTTGCCAGAAGAACAGTGGCTGAAGCCAGACCCAGCTCTCCTGATGTCTCATGGCCACCTCAAGAAAGCAGGCAGCATTTCTACTGAATGGTGACCCTACCATGGGATATCCTTCTGCCCTCTGCACATCATTTACTGAAGTGGGCTACCACAGCTGAGCTGCCTCCTGCTCTGGCCACCTGTAAGAAGGCCACAGCCTTACAAATCCACCTGTCTCACCTTTTCACCAACACTGGTGAAAGTTTAACTTCTGATGCTGATGCTGGACCAAATGAACAGTCTGTAGGCTGCTTGAGGGCAGACTAATCAAAAGTGATTTCTTCTTAAATGTTTATGGGGAGTCAGCAGCAAAAAAAATTAATTTGCTGCCTGGCAAGAGAAATGTAAAGAGGCTACATGTGCTGAAGGCGGCCTGAAAGAAAGTGCCCATCTGGCTGGAGAGGGCTGGATGGTACTGTAAGACCTGGACAAAATCATCACTGATCAGAACCTTGGAAAGCAGCATCCTACAGATTTCTGTCAGCAAAGAGCAGGGGAGAGTGGAAGGAAAAGTGTTTAATGTCAGTTCTTGAGCTGAAAAATGATATTGAAACTGAAATAGAAGACTGAGTCATTACTTAGAACTTTTTGAAATTCTTTAAGGTCTGAGTTCACAAAGACATACTTTTAGCTAGATGGAAGTTTAAAGTTTTTCTTTTCTTCAGCATGCTTTTTTCAACCAACTGCAAGTGATTTTAAACATTTAACATTTGTTAAAGAATGCTTGCAATTATTTCAAAAGAAATCATCACCAGTTTTCACAGAATTTAAATCTTACTAAAATTGCGATGACTTTATGAGGACAAATGCTGCTTTCATTTATAGCTGCTCATCTCCAATGTCGCCAGTGAAAATGTATTGAATGTTGAAGAAGGAGTCCATTAAAATATTAATTTGGATATTTATATGTACAGCCTATGATTATATAAAATACTATAATCTGATTTAGCATGTTCTACAGGTGCCAGGAAAATAACTTATAACAGTTATTACATTATGAAACTGAATTTAAACTAAGCCACCTACTATTAGAAGCATGTGAAATATGTATATAGAAAGCTTGCATAAATCACAGTAACATACATGCATTGGGGTTTTTCAATACCCACAGAACAAATTATTTTCTTACATACTCAATTTAATAATCCACCAGATTTCCCATTCCAGCTATTCAGTATCTCTTATGTAATTATTTGGAACACAGAAGAATGGATACTTTCTGGACTCGTGCAGCTGCAGAAGTCAGTGCTGTAACTTAGAATAACATTTATATTTATCTAGTTATGCGTACCAATTCAAAAAGCCATAATCATCTCTAAATATAATTCAGATGCAAGAGAAACATAATCCTCAAATGTGTATTATCTTTTATTTTTTTCATCATGTCTTTCCCCTAAATCATTCTTAAATTCATTCCAATAATCAGAAGGATTTTCTATTTTGAGTAAATAATATCCTCCAGATAAGGACCATGACTCAGAAAAACAATAAGCCACAAACAACAGCCAAACAAAAATCTCTGGCATCTTGACTACTTCCCAGATTGCAGTGTTGCTAGAATACACATAATTGATGCGTAGCAGAGCCAGTAACATCACACAGCAAACAGCTTCTTATGCTCACTGAGAAATTAACTACTTCTGCAAATGCTGGGAAAATTAAGGGGTAATTCAGATTATAAGACCCCTCCCACTTAGGTGTCTAGATATTCATGTTTACACACTAGCTAGGTTTTGAAGATATCATTTTACACAGTGGGACAGGATTCAGTTTCCTCAACGTGGACTTCTGGAGCTCTTTTGAGATATCCTGCAATATCCCAACTGGCCTCCAGCTGCAGGTCCAGAAGATCATGAGTCTCTCACAAGTCTGGTGTCTCATCAGAGGACCCCACATACATGTTCTGCATACTTTAGGACACCTCAGACATCACTCAAATGCCACCTGTCTTTAGGAGACTGAATCAAAAGCCCTATACTAGTTGTTTAATCAACAGCAATGTTTCACATCCTGAAGCAGAGAGATAAGAACATCAATTGACCATCTAGAATATTTGAGACATTTTAAAATAACTGAAATATCCAAATGGATATAGTATTTATACCACAAGACCTAATGAAACCTATTTCCCACTGCAAATGCTACTGGATATGAAGTGTCACCTCAGAACACACATAGCAACTATGCTGGACAAGTGAATAGCTCCATAGGTTCTCTAGGCATCTCCTTCAAGTGATCTGAATTACTCCATCAGCCTCACTCTCTGTATTACCTAGCCCTCCAGGCCCCAAGTCTGTGGCCAAATACGTTTACCACCATTTAAGAAACAGTTTATCCTGCCTGATCTGTCTCTTCCCAGATAAGAGTTGGTTTCCCGTAAGACCCATGTAATGTTTCTCATGCTCATATGGGTGTCCCATAAATCTACAACAACACAGATGTTTATGTTTAGTTGAGTGGAGTGAACCTCTAGTAGCTAGTTAGTTGACTCACTGTCTAGGCTGTACTAACTGTAATAGACTAAACCTCTATCCTTCAGATTATCAGATTAAAGGACAATTTAGACAACTGCATAGGAACGTAGCTCCCCATAAGCACATGGATTTAGGCATCTTAACTTCAAACTGAATCTAATCACAACTTTCCTGATAGCTGTGGAACTACTGCATGCATAAACACAGTTATTATCACAAAGCTTTATCCCTTGCTGAAGACGCCACTGGTACACTTTTCTGTTCTGATTTTTCCCTTATTTTAAATCTAAGTGAAGGAAAAAAGCAACTTGAGGTCTAAGTATGTATATTCTTCTGAATTTCACACTCTGAGCCCAAAGCAGCCATATGCAGGTAACAAGACACCAAATTTCCATAATCTTCAAAGGAAGTGGCCTAGCAGGAAATGTCATGCAAGCACAGACTAGTGCAGGGCATGTGTCTTACACCACTTTATGAATCCCTTCTGCATTCGGGTATACTGCAGTCATTAGTAATAAAAAGAAAATATATTTTTCAAAGATCCTGTTCTTCAGTTATTTCATATTATTATTTAGTCAAGCACCAGTGGTCATCCTTAAAATTACTTTTTCACCAATTTTTTAAGACATTATTTTGAAAAATAAGGTCAGCAGGATGGCAAACCCCATACTGGGGGGCATCAAACATAGCGCAAACAGTCAATAGGGAGAGGCAATTATTCTGCTGTACTCAGTGTTGGTGCAGCCTCACCCTGAGAACTGTGTGCAGTTCTGGTCCCCACAGTTTGAGAAAGGTATGTAGGTGCTTGAATCTGTCCAGAGAAAGGCAACAAAGCTGGTGGTAGGGATGGAAAGCATGTCATAAAAGGAGCACCTGAGGACTTTGTCTAGTTTGGAGAAAGTGAGGCTGAAGAATGACCTCACTGCTCTGTGGGGAACTAGAGGGAGGCATTGAGCCCTTTTAAAGGGAACCTATCTTTTGAAATGGAAGAAAAGACAATGCTGGGAACTATCAACCAGTCAGCCTCTCCTCTCTGTCTGGGAAGACCATGGAACAGATCCTAGGGAAGTTGTTTGTTAGGATGTTCCATTCCTGGGAGCGTTCAAGGCCAGGCTGGATGGGGTTCGGAGCAATCTGCTCTAGATGAAACTGTCCCTGCCCCCAGCAAGGGGGGTGGAATGATGTAATTCTCAAGGTCCCCTTCCAGCCCAAACCATTCTGATTCTCTTCTCCCTGGTATCCAGTCACTGGACACATGAGAATACTTCAAAACTGTGCTGGGGAGGTTTAGATTGGACATCAGGAAGCATTTCTCTTCCTTGAGGGTGGTCAGATATTGGAACAGTCTTCCTAGACAGGTGGTGAATGCCCCAAGCCTGTCAGTGTTTGACACTGATGCATTTGGAGAATGCATTTGGGGAATGCCCAAAGCAATATGCTTGAACTTTCAGTCAGCCCTGATCAGGCAGTCTCACTAGATGTCCACTTCCAACTGAAATATTCTGCTCTGACAGATCTACAAGGTCTGAATTGTACTTGCAGACATTTAGTTGGTAGTTATTTGGGTTAGGACATAGTGAAGTGTGTTTTGACTACAATTTAAATGCTTCAACATATTTCATATGGAGCTGACTACCTTACAGGGGAACATCCTTGCCACACCTGTTCATTAAAGAAGGTAGTTAATATAAATTTGCTTTCCTTTTCATCCATTTTTAACAACTGGTAGCACTGACGTTCATCACTTTTTATAAGCACCTAAAATTGTGCCAGATGATCTGTGCTTCATCTAGTGAAAAAAACGAACCACTTCATTCTACAAAAGCCTAATAACCAGGTTCAGAAACATAAAATACACATCGGGTAAAGGTTTAACTTCCACTAACAGTTTCTATTAGTAAGTCGTTAATAATCCTTATTTCTTAAAATAGAGTAAATTTCAATCACAGCCTAATTCTGTAGGTCATGCTTAAATATACTTAAACCCAGCCATTTTTTCTCTATATAACCATATGGGAGCAAAGACTGACGTGACAAGGGGAGCTCCAGGTCCTTGCTAGTGGTTTCTCCTTCATTCTATGCGCTGCTCTGGGCTAAGATGTGCACCCTGTTTATATCCAGGTACCACTGGCCCTATTCGTGTCTTTGCTCCTCATTAGGATTTGCAGAAGGGCACATTAGATCCTAGAAGCCTTTCTGGTTTTTTTTTAAGAAATTTTTTTGGTCATAAATCCAGTATGGAATACTCATAAGTGAACCATGATTTTTTCTGTGTGATCTTGCAAATTTCTGATCATTTAAAAATGTCTGCACAGCAGGGAGTTCATCGCTAACAATGCTGCAGTCACTAAATGGGAATTATCTGTCATCTGAATTACATCATCTACAGTCAGGGCCATTATGCAAGCCTCCTTTTGAGGAGCAATTTAACACCACACACTGTAAGGCTGCATTATACTGTACACAATCCCTCCAGTGTACAACAACCAGAGTGCCATCTAGCGTGACCTATGCCACCATCGCAGGGGCTAGAAACAAATGCTGATGTGGGAGGAACTACTGAAGAGGCTGGGAGTACAGCTTGCTAAAATACCCACAGCAGCAGATCCTGGATGAAAAAAACATTTAAAACTTTTCAATATATCTAAATATACTCATTAAAAGAATGATGTAGAATAAACCAAGAAGGATATGTCCAAATGCTGGAAGGAATACATCAATTACTATCTTTAATGATGTTCAAAACTGAAGCTATTTTTCTCTCACACCACAGATAGGAAATTAGCAAATAAAATCCTGAGATTCAGTTTACATCATGAAATAAGATACATCATCAAAACCTTCAGAAATACATTAGAGAAGAGATAGAATCCATGGAGTCCTAAGTTGACATTCCTCGCAGCTATGTAAGGATCTGACCAAAAACATACTGTCAAATAAAACTAGGCTTACCTGAAAGTGCAAAATTATGGTCCATATCAACCCCAAAGTCAGTTTGGGGTTCCCATCTGTTATATCATCATTTCTGATGTTAACCAGTTTCACCTGCCATCACAGAAAGAAAATACAGGCAAAATTGAAATCAAATGCCACAAGTACATACTGCGTTACACAGGCATGGCCGTAAAGGATGCACTACTCACTTCCTGAGCCTACTCTGCTGGGTTTTTTAATTCTCAAAAGCAGAAAGGAATTGCATTCTGCCCTTAAGTGTTCTGCCAGGAGTTGCCCTCTCCCACTCACACTGGGATGAGGAAATTCCTCAGCTGTCACTAGGCTGGCAGATCTGCTCCCCATGCCAAATACCCTTTGCCTTGGCTCTTGTCAGAAGGGGAAGGCACGACAGAACAGGGCAGGACAACATGAATATAATGATCTGTAGCTGCTGTATCAGTCCCAGGGCAGTCCTGACACTGGGATGTTATTGCTGCCATTCTTCCATCCCACCCTTTCCTGTCCTTAAACAAGGACTCTGCAGCAGGAGAAGTGGCCTGCTAAAACACAGGTCTGGCTTGATAATACTAGGACTTTAGTATCAAATTTAAGTAAACAATGGCTTAAAAAAGACAATCATTATTATCGTTTCTGAGGCAACTCCATCGTAGTGCTATAAACAAATGGTTAATAGGATTAAAGCGAGAGCTGCTGTTATTACATTCCCATAAACCCACACCCAGAGTGAGTTCAATCATTCCAGTTTTTTATCTAATTTTTTTAATATATTTAATTTCTCTATATGTATTGTGCATCAATATAGCCTAGCAGTTAAAGATGACTCAGTTAAAAGACATTTTATGCTTATATTACTAAAGTTTCATGCACATGCTTTTAAACATATACTCTGCTATCAACTGAACAAAGGCATGTCCTTCTTTTGATCTGCAGACGTAATCTTAACTATTTAAAAAGGAAAAAGGGGAAAAAAGTGCCAATCCACACTCTCTCCAAGAAAGACCATGTATTCTACAGTTTTTTGTTTGTTTCTCATGTCAGCCTTCAAAATTATCAATATATAGGCTCACTCTGCCCTACAATCACAACAAAGCATTGTACTTGGAGGTTACACAGCCAACCTGAGCCAGGTAACTCCTAAATGCAGTTTAGAAACATCTACTAGAGGGCTGAAATTTTAATTAACTGCAAGCCCCACTGACAATTTGCCAAGACCAAAGCCCTACAAACATTCTATATACTAGAATACAGCCATCTGCACGAAGCTGTGAGGCTAAAGAGAGCACAGAAATCCTCAGATCACAATCGACAGCACCACATGCACGTTCATAAACATGAGGATGACACAGCTCTACATCTCCTGCATTTTAATACACATGGTCTGCCATGCACAGTGTAGCACAAGTCCTGAGGTCCTGCTGCAAAAAAATGCTATTGTGACTGTCAAGTAGCCATTCATTTACTTTGTAGTGTACTTGTTCAGTGGCTTACTTAGGTTAACTGGAGAAGTTTGCTTTGAACTCAGCAAAGGAGGATTTTGTTCTTAGTGCACACACATCATTCAGTGACCCGAAAGGCGAGTTTGAAATTTCAAAATGCAAAATGACATCTGGTTTCATAACAAAACTAAGTCTCTGTTTACAGTTTGCTACCTCATATTCTCTCAAACCTTTGAAGCAGCAAAAACAATTTTTTTTAAATCAACCAATCAGAAAGCAGATTTTCAGCATCAATTCATTTGGATGTGATGGATAGGAAGAAACAGTTCTTCCTTCCATGTTTTGGATATTTTTTAAATCACCATTTTGTAAAGGGAGAAATCAAGACTTCCGTAAGAATTTAAAAGATATTGAAAATTGTAAAGAAATTCACAGTAGCAGAAATGCAACAGTGTGGATTTCTAGTGTCTGGCTGAAAGAAGATATAAGTTCTGAAGGAGATTAAAGGAGATGAAGTCTGAATCTTCCACAGTGCCCAGGTGGCTCTGACACCTCTCTAATTGGTCTAAAAAGACCAGTTTTTCTTTAATCAGGATCAAAGTCTGAGAAAATTTTCCTAAAACAAACACAGTCAAAACAAGGAACTCCCATACAACATTCTAATATATTTGAATAGGCATTTTGCACTAAAACTTAGATTGTGAAGAAAACTGCATACCAGCTAGTGTCTGGACAGCCTGAAAGACAGTTAAATTAACTATAAGCAACTCCTAAGGATGTCACCCATAATTTTCTCCTCTTTAATAGCATATTGCACATGGAATGAGTTGCTATTGCTCAGAGAAGGGTGGTGTAAAACTACCTTTCCCACATCTCTATTAACCATCTCAAGCATGATATAAAGCTGAGCCTACACCAGCATCTGTTAGACAACATGCACAACAGAGAAAGCAGAAAAAATTTGTTATTTGTTAGCAATAGGTGAGTAAATTTTTAATAATTCTTTTTTTTAAATTATTGTCATCATACCTGGCGCCTTTTCAAATAGTCAAGTGCAATTTGGACGTTCTGCAGTCTGTGAAAACGCATCCGACCTTTTTCTCGGGGCTACAAGTGGAAAAAAGTAGTTGTGAGATTTTCTCATCAGACAAAAGAACAAACAGTCTGATTTAAATATACCATGTAGGACATTTGAAGCACTACAGCTTTAATGAATTCAGTATCTTTGGTGGAAAAGTGTGCTTTGACTATTTATTTTAACTGTAGTTATGTTTTAGTACAGTGGATGGCAAGAGAGATCAGTGGTCTCCAACTGCAACTTTGATCCATGCAGGCTGATAGCTGTTCCCTGTAAAGTACTATTAAGGCCAGGAGGGCTACTACCTACAGAAACTAAACTGGAATACATCATTATAAAATATTTACAGTATATTAAACAAAACAAAACATAAGTAATGTCATGGACTTCTACATTGCTCTGGTAAACTCTGATGGAAAAGCTTACCTCTGTATGGAACTTCATGGCTTAATGGTATGACTGTATAATCATTATGATATCTATACATATTTATTTAAAGCATCTAATAAAGATAGCATCTTCCTCCAAAAAGAATAATATAAACAGTCCTAGAGTGTAAGTTTAAACTCTTGACTTGGGAAGAAAATTTTAAAGCATGAAAAAACCTAACAAGTCATTTCCCTCAAAGCAAAGTCATAACTATCAAAAAGAAACCGTAAAATAAAAATGAGCAGTGTGTTAATGGAAACATGGCAAAACTGCATGCAGTTAGTGTAAAATCACCAAGAAGAAGAATCACACACAAAACGCATACTTAGCTGTCACAGATCAGCATGGGAAAGCAGTTAAACTTATGCCATCAACATCATATCCAAGTCCTTCTATTCTTCCTTATTTCAGATTTTTCACAAACTTTCACAGCAATAAACTGAAGCAGACTATAATTGCTAGGGATCAGCCATGAATATCAGCATTTCCTCAGACAATCACTGTGAAACACACAGATAAGCCCAAGCCTTCCTCAACTGCCTTTCTTTTCCCCCTATGGAGTATCAGATGCTCACCAAAAAGAAACAGAGGAAAATGAAATTGAATAAGAAGCATAAACTGAAACAAAAAATATTTTAATTTCCATCACAGAATCTTCTATTTAGCCCCTTGTTTCTCATGCCAATAACTCAGGATCAAGCATTACAGCCCTTGCTGCCAAGTAGCTTCCACTTGGATGGAATGAAGGACTGCAGAACTGGAACCTGGTTTTCCACAAGGAAGGCATAGTAAATCCCAAAATACACAGTTAGCATCTCAGAGGGGAAATATTTTTTTTCTAAAACAATGCAGCATTTTGATTTATGCTGCACTCCAGAAAAAAAGCACACAAATTCCACTGAAATCACAACTCTAGCACAACACACAGGAGCCAGGGAGGCACTCAGGCCCTCTGACAGCAAGTTGCTTTAGCAAATGCCAAAGTGCAAGGTCTAAAAATGCATGAAACAGCTCACTAAAACTAACAAGCACCCAACATTTTACACTTTATGAGTAGATATTTCCCTTCTGGATATGCAAAATATAGAGATTCAATAATTCAGCATTTGTTGCAAGAAAGATAAACCCTGTAAACTATCTGTATTTTTAGTAGCCACGACATAAAGCTGTCACTTAACTTCTCATCTGCCTGCTTTGACAAAAATCACTACTACATATGGTAAACTCTAACAAACAGGTCTGCACACTGAATTATCTTATTTCAAGATATTATCCAATATTATGGCACACACACCATGCACATACATAGTATATTGGTGCTTCTAATTAAGACAAAACAATTTTTGCCATTGATTTCACTAAGAAGAACCTTCAAGTCTTTGTCTAAATTACTTGTATATGGACAATACTGTTTGCAAATTTTAAAACGTCTTCATTTAATAGAATTATGGTATTTCCTTATTATTTTAAAAACATATTTTATAGCTTCTTGACAGTGTTTCCCAGTATACATTTGCACCATGGTTTTGTACAGTTTAATGAAAGAAAACAAATAGAAATCTTGAACATTTGCATTTTAGCCGTGCACAAAAAGACTGAATAAAAATTTGCCTTTACCATACCTCCACCATAAACACACGTATCCTGGTTTATCAACAAAAGTCTTTTTGTCCTTTCTGCAGCACACTACTGCAGCACACCAAACTAAGAATTTACATTAGCAGACACCACACTTCAAACACTACATTAGTACAGTTATGGGGGTCGGCACCTACCCCCTTATCCTCATCCTCCACATCCTCATGCTGTTCATTTGCGCATGCTTCTGTTGAACTCACCAACCGTAAGGTCTTCAAAAAATCTCGCTCTCTTGGCTAATGAATACAACAGACAGGAGACAGGACAGCAAAAACACAAGACAGACCACAAATGAAAAGAAGAGCATGAAAAGAAGAACATAATGAAGAGAACAAATACCAAGCAAGGGAAGTAATGCTCACAAAGAAAGGAAATGACACCTGAGGAGTGTGTTAGACAATTTCAGGGACATTTGATCCTTGTTATTTGTAAGTTACTCCCTTAAATGCAAAAAGATATTAAGCATCCAATACTTGTTAAAACAAAAAACAGAAAGAAAAGCAAAGAACAGAAGAAATAGTGCATTATCCTGTTAAGAAAGGAAGTCTCACTAACCACAAGAAACGAAGAGAACAGATTCACTCCCCCACGGAATTCACATCAGCATATTTACCAACAGAAATACAGTGTCTTTGGAATCAAGTCACAGATTACAGAAAATATCAAAGAAATTTACAGCACTCAACACACAAAGAATTAGCAAACAGAGAATATGCATAATTAACCATCTGAAATCATTGTATTATAATCTAAAAGCTTACCAAGGTGTCTCCAGAAAGGACTTCTAGAAGTGAGATTAAGTTATGTCCATCTCTTAGATCTTCATATAGGTCGTTCACATGCTTTCGAACCTGCTCAGACAAGTGCAAATAATAAATACAAGACCCGTGCTTATACCTGAGAATTCACACTCATATTAATACATATCTTTTAAAATACAGATAAACCTCAGCATTGCTTTTTTTAGTTTATTCTCTTTCGCAACAAATTAACAAATGCAAATTAATTGTATTAGACAAAATTCACATCTGCGTCTGTTTCACAGCTGTTTTGCTTACAGTTTCATCACACTTTACATCACTTTAATGAAAAGAAAAACAGTATTAAGTTACAGGTAATAAATGCATGTAGCTATGAAAACATCAGTATCTGACAATTTAAACAATATCAGATACTGCCCTATTTGGACCTAAATAAGGACGATTACAACAGTAGCTAGATTCATTGAACTGTAAAAAAATACACAACAGATATGTATTATCAGCAGCATGCTTATTCACTGCAGTCAGGATGAATGTAACACACTTCCTAATCAAAGCATACTATCCACCAATTAACAGTATATATTGTCACCTCAGTTTTCTTAGTGAGCTTTCCCAACAACTCACACATCCACCTTACACACCGTACCAGAGAGCTGTGGCATTGATCTAGTGAGAGGCTGCAATGACAAGACAGGCTGCTGGAAGATCCACCTTTACTGACAGGCACAACAAATCTGGGAGATATCTGTCCACAAACCAAATTCTTGGTTTCTGCCATTGGCTCAAATACAAATTTATCTGAAATGCCTTAAGTAATTTCAGCCAGCTGCTCTTTGAATGTGACACAAAGGACCCAATTTTTCAGAATCTGAGATTTTTTGACTTGCTAGGGCAGTGGTTGAGGGCTTTCCAGATAGTTTAATGTCAGTTCCCCCATGCTCCTCTTGAACCACAGGATCAGAAACTTCCTAAGCTAGGATAAAATACAACATCAGAAATTTTCTTCTTCCTCACCTCTGCCAGTGATGAGTTGTATTTCCAATATGAGATCGATGGGACACGCTCTGACTGCCAACATATGTGTGATGAGGGCAGCAAGAATCAACCCAGATCTTCAACTTAATACAACAACTTGGTTTGCCACACTTTTGGGGGAATTTTGAGATTCATCCTGTTGCATAAATAACTGTCTCCATAGCTAAGATTAGCTTCATAAATGCTTTTTAGTTCAAGTTTCCTTACTTCAATTTTTAAACATAAAATTACCCTGTAATCTGTTTCCACAAACATCATCATCTTAATTGAGAGCTGCAGAACATATTTATGCTTCTGCTGAAGACCAGCCAGAACAAGTCATCTAGAAGACTGTTCCATGAGGAATTACAACACATATTTTCCAAAACGCTTACACAGATTCTACATACACAGCCAAGTTACAATCCAATACTCTAATACATATGCATAAGCTTGACACCCTCACATACATACACTAAATAGTATCATTTTAATTTTAGTTCAATTTTTTTTTCAGTCCTGCAAGCAAATAATTTTAAAAAAATCTACGTAAACATTTGTCTGATAATAGTGAAGCACTGCTAAGCTGAACAAAAAGAACAGGTGTTGTCCTACTACATCTCTCGTGAAAGGAAAGAAAAGGGAAGCCGTATAAATAATTGATATCCCTGATATAAGATTTGATTACGATAAATGCTTGAAAGATGAGAAGCAAAAGAATCTTTAATGTTTAACCCATTCGTTATTTTTATATTCAAAGAACTGTATCAAACTGAGTGCTAAACTCTTTCTGTTAAAAGTAGGCAAGTTTTCTTTATGACAAAACCCTGTGGGAGGGCTGTCTGCCCCACCATCCAGAACATGCCACTTTCCACTTGTCTTTGGAAAGCAGAACCCCCAGCCAGAAGAGATCCACAGTGCAAGCTGGTGGCCAGAGGCACAGAAGGACATATGATTAAGGACAGGGAATGTGGTGTACATGTCAAAGACACTGCACCAGCACAGTAAAGAAGTGTTTGTGCAGTACCAAGTCAATGTCCACTCTTTTTTCAACATAAAACTCAGAGGATTTGCCCAATGTGCATATATCTGAATTGTGGGGTGAGAAGATACCACTATTTCTGTTCTGTCTGATTTTTTTATCTATTAGATGCAAGATAATTTTGTTATCCTGCTACTCTGTCTCTCACAGCACACATTTGTTAACCTTCTGTTTCTTTCTTAATGCTCTAAGGTTTCCTAAGTATTACAAAGACAACAATCTTCCCTAGTTTATCTTCCTAGAAATCACAGACACTTCAGAGATGAACTCACACTGGATATGGAAAAATTGGCACAGAGTTGTCAAAACAGGAAAACCAGCAGTACACCTCTTGCATGTCTTAGTTCTGCCACTGGCTGACAATTACTGTGGATTAATTATTTAGTACATACTGTGCCAGTCTCCTGGTACAGGGCAAGATAATAAGGAATTTCTTCCAATACAGCAGCAGATGTGCATCTAAAATGCTATATTTGGGCAGCTGATGCATGTTCACTCAAAGCATCAGATCACTTCTTCCAAAAGGAGCATCTTGCGCTTCTCAAGAGATCCTACATTGACACCTCAGGAAAAGCTTGAAAAATCACCTCTCTCTACCACATGGGCAACTCTTGTCTCTCAAAACATACAATCAATTCTTTTAACTTACAAGAAACAAATATAAGTACTTCATTGCTCTTTACTGCCACATTCAGCCTCCTGCAAAACACACAGTACAAATAATGGATGCAGATGGGGGTCCCTGGACAGATGTGTGGGATCTACTGAGCCCATAGAATTTCACAACAGTTCTTGTGGCTTTTCAGTAAAATCACAGAATTGTCAGCCTGACATTTTACAAGGTCCACACGCAAAGTAGGTTACATGTTGCCTCGAGCAACTTTTTTGCAGTGTACCCATGTCAATGTGGCAGAATTGATAATTTGGGCATGAGAAGAGATTCTTTAAGATGTGGGAAACACTGAGTGGCTGAGGTGCATCTGACAAAACTTAAACAAGAAACACAAAATGGCTTCACCGGCGAAAAGGAGACAGAATGAATGTAAGGCACTGTTTCAGAAGTGATTCATCTTCTGATCTTCATCTTCTAGCACATATACTGTGATGTTTGTGGTAAGGTAAGATCCATCCTCTTTGACATAAGCATCAGACATTTTCGAGCCTTCCTTTTCCAGCAAGCTTACGCTTTGCAGTCTAGAGCCTAGGGGAATCTCTGCACCACTGCCATTAAAACCCAGCTTTTAATACTGTTGCAGTGACAAAGCTTGAATCATGACCATAGAACCCAGCATGTTAGACACTTGAGAGATGAAGACCAAGAAGATGACTGTCACCTCCAAAAGCTTCCACTCAAACCCCCACACAGTTCTGCTTCTTCTATAAAATTCCCTGGCCCACCAGGCTTGCCCTCCTCCTCAGCAAACTGGCGTCACAGCATCTGTTACCCTGTCTGCAGACTACCTGGTTCTTCTTCCCCCCAACAAGGAAAGAAGAGCATGATTCAGCTGCCTGGTCACAAACCTCAAGGACTGGTTTATGTTTAGGGGCTATGCCACTTGATCTCCTTTCTTCTCCAGAAGGACTAATGTTTGCCTAGGTCCTGCTGGTCAGACCCCCACTGATGTCTGTACTGAACACCCTTATACATCTCAGGCAGTCCTAGATGCCAATGCTTAGTGAACCAAACTTGCCCATTGTGATCTCAGATTTTGCCATCAGTCACAGCAGAAAACAAGCCACCTTCCACAGACAACCTATTTCTTCCATTTTTTTTTTATTTTTTAATATCAGTTGTCGATTCTAGAACAAAACCTATAGTTTTAAACACTAATGGTTGCTTAGAGTTATATGGTAGAAGGACTGTCTTAGAGTTATAGGGAAGGACTGTCACTTCCGCTACTGCAAGCAAAACCAGCTCAGTCTTGACAAGGATGGACAGAAGATGCACAGGTCAATCCCTAACACTGTCATACCTGCTTCTCAGTACAGCCTGTTGAGGTAGGCCAATATGTAAGAGTTTTAAATTTTAAGATTTAAACCAGACATTTTTTACAGTGAGGGTAGTGAAATACTGTAACAGGTGGATGTCCCATCCCTGTAAACATTCAAGGTCACATTGGATAGGGCTCCAAGCAACCCGATTGAGCTGAAGATGACCCGGCTCATTGTGGGGGGATTGGACTAGATGCTCTGAAGTTGTGTCAGGGGAGGTTTAGCCTGGGTATTTAGAAAAAGGTTCTTCACCCGGAGGGTGGTTGGGCACTGGGACAGGCACCCCAGGGAAGTGGTCACAGCACCAGCCTGACAGAGCTCCAGAAATGTTTGGATAATGCTCTCAAGCACCTGGTGCAATTCTTGGGGATGGTGCTGTGCAGAATTGGGAGCCAGACTGGATGATCCTTGTAGGTCCTTTCCAGTTCAGCTTATTCTGAGATTTTAAAGGACCCTTCCAACCAAAACTGTTCTAGTCCTGGGGTGACTTTATGATGCCTGTATCCCCAATCGTGTGTTCTGTTTATGTTACATATTAAGTTCTGCACCTTTAAGACTGGTTCTGAGAGC
>VWYI01040499.1:38200-148880 GCA_013399455.1 Anthoscopus minutus
ATGCTTGTGGATATTTTGCTTGTTAAATAAACAGCTTTTTCCACTTTCCTTCAAGGAAATCTTTTTCCCGAACCAGTTGGGGGAGGGGAAGCTTGAATCTGGTTTTTTCCTGGAGAGACCCCATTTGGAGGTTTCCTCTCAAATTTGTCCTAAACCAGGACAAATCCTATGATGATTCTACTAAAACAAAGAAGAATCATACCCTTTTTTTCTTAATTAGAAGCAAATATGGCAGGAAAATAGGGTTGTGCTCATTTCTGTGAGTGCAGCAGGTGCACACCCAGCATATGCATATATCCCTCACACTTTAATGTTAGGATGTAGTGTGTTCCAGACCAGCACCAAAAATGTATGGAGCACATTTTCAACTGAAATAGTGTGCAAAGAAGCAGAAACAAACATTAATGTGCTGCAGAATCTAGAGTGGAGGCAAAAGAGACAGGAAAGAGAATATAATCAAACCAAGCAGGAACAACTCAAAGTAACGCCCATATACTGGAGGCCACCAGGAAATCCCTGAGGCAGGTGAGGTAATCACTGTGGCCCTGGCAAGCTGCATGACTTGGAAACAAGGCAGAGTTTTGTGCTCACTTACATATAAAATAACCCATTTTTTTACAGGGTCAGGAAAGCAGACTTCTGTAATCAGATATCTCCCTTAAAAACATCAGAAGTCTCCCTTTCTGTGTTATAATTAAGCTGAACTGATCATTATGAGAATATGCTAAATTAGACCTTTTCTTATGGTTTCCAGAACAGGTAAAATTAGAATCAAATCTGAACCATAATTATTTTGAATAACAGAAGTTCAGTTGTCAAGCCTCCATAAAATCAATGTCATTACCCAGGAGTTTTCAATAATTATAATATTACAGATCCAGCTGAGGCTGTTCAGACCACATTGCCTGGGAAAGTCTTTCTCAAGTACTGCTCTCCTTGCTTCTGGAAGCAAAGTTAATTAAATGCCCAGCCCAGACATAAAGCACTACTTATTTTTCCAAGAAAAATGGGAAAAGGCTCAAAAGTTAGAACTGTAGGGGGTGTGTTTAGGGAAAAAAAAGCATCAGGCCTTAATTACCACTGAGGTCACAGATAAGTCCAAATGACAACTGGCACAAGGCCACTGTGAGTTTCACAATAAATTTCAAATTCATTCTTTAAGAATCTGAGTCAACGCCCGTGGAAGAAAGATCTCTTAGAACTCCGACTCACTTCAGTAACAGTAAAACAATTTTCACCAAGATAACAGATAAATAGTTAAGAGTTCCTATGACTACAGTGTTCCACAGCAAATGCCATCAGCATTCAAAGAGCTGAAAAACTTCTGTGGCCACTGCTAAGATCCTAACAGTCTGATGAGTTTCCCTAATGTTTCAGCTTCCCAAAAACATACTTAGGCTTGTTTATAAAAAAATTTTACTAAAAATTATACTTAAGGGGGAAGCAGTTTTCTCTAAGTTTTGAGAACATGCATGTTCTCAAAAATTAAGAAATCACAGTGGCAATTCTAACTGCATGATAACAAATGCATAGCCTATGCCATAAGAATTAAAAATACCTCTAATGTAAAAAGTTGTATTTGCGTACAAAAATAAAGATGTACTAGCCGGACACAGGCAGCATGATCTATGAGAAGCACTCTAAAATTCTGAACAGGCTCTAACATGATCCATGAAGCATGAGATTGTAAAAATACGAGATTTGTCAAAACATTTCCACATAACCAATCTGCCAAGGAAGCTGCTCCTTCAAACATCTTCAAGAGTACTTATTTTACTCCACAGGTTTCTCACATTCCCACATGCAAAGGATGAGTATGGCTTAACACACCGCAGGCACACTCCCTCTCAGGTAATGTCCCCTTCCCATGCTGCGTGGGGCAGCGAGGCACTGAGCTGTGCTCCATGGCTAGCTTGGTGCCACGCCAGGAGATCAGGGAGCAAAGCTCCATGCAGACTGACACGCACACTGACAGCCTCCCTGAGTCACCCCTGGCCTTTAATCTTCTACTCTAAACCCAAAACACTGCTGGGAAAAAACCCGAACTCCAAACACACACCCCGGTCACGACCCTTGTTTTGTACTGAATCCCATACTAAACTTCACTCATTCTCTTAAAAATAAACAAGCACACAAGTTTAATTAAGAGAATTTAATCTTCATTAGGAGAACTAAAGCTGTGTGAGCACAGGGCCGAGCAGGGCACAGGCAGCCACAGCACTGGGCTGCACATGGACACAGCTGTGCCAGGTCTCTTCTGTTCTTCTGCTCATTTGCAAGAGTCTTGCAAATCCAGTTTTGGGGTGGATTTCACTGAAACTCATGTTCACTCTTTTCTTTTGCTGGACAGTCTAATAATGCACTCTGCAGGAAACAATTCTTGTGGTTCACAGAAAATAAACAGTTCTTTATATCATACTCAGGAGTAATTTTTCTGTTTGCATATGTTTTGAATATTAATTCTCACAAATAGCAAACACTGCTAATGTTACTCAATTTCATAAAATTCCTTTATGATCTTATTAAGGCACATTTAAACAAGTCTCCTTTACTAAGTGAGTTCACGACCCCGATCTTTGTTTATAATAAATGTTTTCCAACTGAAGATTCATCCTTGATTGCATCCTTGAATTCATCCTTCACTTTGTCATCTGGCCAATGCTTTACACTCTATTATCGTGACAACCATAACACACATCCTGTGTTCCATCCCTCTAAAAGCCTGTCCTTGTATCTAAAAGCTCATATCAATCACTTTTTCTCTTTTCACATGAATCTTCACATTTCTCCCAGACAACTCAATCGTACATTGCTTTCGCATACTCCATTTTGCCTCTGCCCTCATTTATTTTACATGTATCTGGATAACTCTATTAATCATAAAATATTTGTATGGCTTTAAAATAGAACTATACTCTGGCTCAATTTAAAAAAAATAAAAACTAATACAGCCATTGCTAAATCTTGCTAAATATCCTTATATTTTTCTTAACTTCCCATATTTTTGTTTCATGAAATGAAAAAACAAACTAGTATTTTCCTAATCCCCAAATCAGCAAGTATGCCAGCAGAGGTATAATTTTACATACATATCAAACAGTAGGACATAAACAGACACATGGATGAGTCCTTTGTGGATTTCAGTAGATGTGTGATATTTGGAACTCCATCATTGTACAGAAAAACCTTAAGCAAGTGTCCTAAACGTCAAAAGTCCTTTCTGCTCCTTCCCACGGGAAAAAAATTGGCTCCATTAACACCATCATAGAATGAGCCAGATTTGAAGGGACCACTGTGGGTCATTTAGTGCTTCATATCGGGGGCCACCCAAAAGCATATTGCACAGGATTGTGTCCAGATAGCTCTTGAATATCTCCAGTAAGGGAGACTCCACAATCTGTTCCAGTGCTCGGTCACCTGCACAGTAAAGAAATTCTTCCTCATGTTCAGGTGGAAGTTCCTATGCTTCAGTTCTGCCCATTGACTCTTGTCCTATCATCTTTTTTGCCCTCTGTTGGACCTGCTCCAGGAGCTCCATGTCGCTTGTACTGGAGAGCCCCAGTACAAATAGTTCAGTAGAACTGAACACATCTCAAAACATTTTGAGGAATGGGCTGGAAGGTTCTCTCCAAGCAACACTGGTCCAACCACTCAGGATATCTCCAAACCACTTGTGCTGGTTTTGCACCACTTAGTTATTATCATTATCACAGCACTACCCTCACTGCTATTAATCCTTGGAACAGTCTTGGTTTTCTGCTCGTAAATTTGCATATTGGGATCAGCAAATCCACCTTAGTGAAGCCCCTGCTGATTCACAAGCAGAAATGCATATTTTCTAACATAAAATGGGTATCTATTCCATCACTGCTACAATTTAAAGTTCTAAAATATAAAGTCACAGAGATGTCCAGCAAGTTATAGAATCTACTACACTGAATTAACTTTCATTTTGTGGATAGCTCTAAGAGAACATGAGGAGCTGATGCCACATGGCATCATGTCATGTAAGGTTCTATGTCACTCCACTCATACTCCTAGCCAACAACACTTGTTCCACCAGTTGTGATTTCAAGACACAGTACATCCATCTCTCTTCCCTCTTTTGCACCACTGTAATCCCTTTAGATTTTTCTTCAAATCAGTACACATGTTTCTGATGTTTTTGTGTATAAGGCTAATGATATTTATATATTTCAGAAATGACTAAAATCAATCAAAGAAAGTCTGAGTCACAACTTGCTTAAAGCCTCACTTTTGACATCTGTTCTCCCCTTTTAAAAATATTTTATTTACAAAGGTATAAATGTGCTAAACAATTAATGAAGAATATAAAGCAGACATCACTGAGCTTCACTTTACATGGCACCTATTTGAAAGAAGGCTTTCTCAGTGGAACTGTAGGATTAATGCAGATTGAAATCACTAAAGTAATAAAAATATAAGCTTTGCAAAGGAATTTGGCAGTGATCAGCTTCAAGGCTCAAAAGCTGAATAAAGCTTTGCCAGAGAAGGGTTGTGCCTTACAAGGCTGTCAGAAAATAGTATAAGTGTAATGTTAAAAAGGTTTGAATAGATCACCTCACTCAGTCCTGTGCTAGAAAACACTAGACATGCTTCTCTAATTTATTCTTGAAAATCCAAATGATGGAAATGTAAAACAAAGTACTTCAGTGTTTGACTACACTTAATTGGCTTTACAGAGGAGGACATTTTTCTTCATTAATCTTCAAACCAAATCTTCTGTAAAATAAACTATTGTTTTTGTTTTCCCTTCCCCTAAAGTTTGACCTCAGCAATCATGTGTTCACCATCCTCTGCATAAACACTTTTTACATACTGAGGACAAGTTATCATGTCTCACTTCAGTCGTCTGAGTTTCAGAGACTAAACAAACTCAAATTATCACCTACCCTTGATCTTCCAAGAAAACTTCACTTCTTACTACTCTGTTAGAAATGACTACAAAGCTCTTGTCCATGCACAGATCAGAAGTTACACACCCAGGCAGAGTTTCACAGCCATGTGCCCACAAGCATGTCCATGAAAAGGCAGAATTACAAGCTGCCTCCATGTCTCCTGAGCACCATGTTGCTCACAGGCAGAGTGAAGAGCTCATGTATAGCTCCTGGAGCTCTCTAAGCATAAGCCAACACAGCCTAGGGCAAGCAATGGATCCTATAAGATTTGTGGCAGGGCAAAAATGAGAGTTGTTGCTGACATGACAAAAGGCTAAAGCCAGAGAGATGTACAGCCAGAGAAAAACAGGTGCACCTTTGTAGGTAAAGGTAAAGTCACAGAGCTTGAAACCTCGCTTGAAGATGAGGTGTTGAAACCTCACTTGAAGTGAGGGCAGCAGACACTGGGATGCTTCCTCTCAGTGGAAGGTCCTTGCTTGTGAGTGATGCCTCCCAGAGCCAGATGATGCTGCTGCAGCAGCTGACAGCACCCATGGCAGCAGCAGCAGCCGATGGCACTGGCTCTTCCCAGCACCAACTGTGGCTGCAGATGCAGCCATTATTAATGGCAGCACCCCAGCAAGCTCTTTCATTCAAATTTCCTCTCCTTTCATTCAAATTTTGTGACAGTAATCTGCTAATGAGACTACATGTGGTAGCATTAGTATAGACCTACCATTTGCACCACTTCCCCTTCGTCCACCTGCTTTCAAAGACCAGATGTTCCACAATCTCTACAGTGAACGATGCCTGGAAGAGCTGGAACAGGGGCTAGACGGAGTTAAGAGGAATAAAGGATATTTATTGAGGCCTTCAAAGGCCACACCCAGGCAGCACCAGTGCTGCAACTGGGCTCTGCCTGGATGGCTCCAAGAGGGAGGCAAAGGAGGGCCCAGTCCTGAGACCACACATTTTATGTGTTTGGGTCCATTTCCATACAGGAGTCCCACTTGCCTGCCCTCCTCTTTCCACATTGTTTATACTTTGAGCCTGAAGTATGGAAAAAATGTCCTTGAGTCCCCAACTGGAGTAGGATTGTTGTGTCTTCATCACCCTGTGAATGGATCTTCGTAACCCTGAACAAAAGTCACACAACAATGCCGGAGAGAAAACCCAAAAGCCCAAGGCATCAGAGAAATTACCCTACAAGGTCTGTAACTCCTCATTCTTTTCTTCTCCTTGGGAGAGAGGTATTATGCTTATTGTAATTGTGGACTTCTAGAAGTCTCCCCGCTCCTCTGAAGTCTTAAATAGAATGATAAAATGTTACAAATCAGTGAGTTACCAACTGTTCGATAAATAAAGCTTTGTGACAAGGAAGATGCAACTTATCCAAGTATTCTTCAGTCTGCTGTTTCACTATCTGAATTTCACCCTCATCTTATTAAAACATAATTTGTCAAGTCGGCATTTCACAGAACAAAGATACCAAAGTAATTCAGACATTTCTACATTGGTCAAAACTATTTATCTTTTCTATTCCTTCGTAATGTATCCACACTTCTTTTTTCTTTATACTCTGACATAATTACAGAGCCTTTCTCCTATGATCTTCTATGTCACATTAATTCATTCTGGACCTTGCACTTTTATGATTTTACCCCACATTGCTTTATTAACTCCTTTATACAAACTTTCAGTCCTGCTTCCCTTATTCCTACTTCTTGTACAACTCCTTTGTATTTCACACACCTTGAAAGCAGCAGTATTTTCTATACAATGTCTCCTATCTGTTCTGCCAGTCTGTAGCCTGCCTTTGTGTCTCTTACACAAACACCTTCAATAACTGCCAGATCTCCTGCATTTCTGCCTCTCCTGGTAGAAATTACTTCCCCAGGAGACCCTACCTATTGCTTTCTCCAGTTCATTATCTTGCTTTAACTTCTCGCTTCTCTCTTCACTTTGAAAAGTGATCCTGGGATTTACAATCACCTACTTCCAAATTACTTTCCTTTTTTAAGTTTTGAAACAGTCCATCCCAGCCAGTCTAGACCTATCTAACTAAGCAGCTTTGAGAGCAACTTTCTGAATCTGGCAGGCTTGAGGTCTCTCTGGCTGGCATTTCACTCACAAAACTTGTCCACATCAGAAGCAGCCACTGCAACTCTTGCAGCAGGCAGGAAACACAACAGCAGGTGTGGTTTGCACACCTGCTTGGGGATGAGCTGAGCTGTGCCACAAAAATGCCTTTCTTACATAGGTTACTGATTTCATAGTTGTCCAAATGCAGAATTCCACATTGATCCTCCTGTCAATTATGAGGATAAATTCTTTTCCCCATCACTACACAGTTCTGTCTTTCCAATGCTAAGTTGGTGACCAAAAATCCACCATCAACTTCCTTGATCCAGCCCAATGCCTGCAATCAACAGCAGCCATATTGCCTTTTTTTTTTCTGTTTTATCTTTGGCCAGAGACGCACCACAGTGTTTCAGTACACCCAGTTCTCATCATCCTTTGTGTTTCCAAATTCCCGTCACCATTCCTGGCCTGTATTACATATTACATGCTGTCAGATGTACCTTATCAGGGAGGAATCATTTAAAGTATGCAAATGTAACGCAAACTCAGCTCAAAACTAACCCTCACCAAAGGCAATACACTCCGAACATGTCTGAAACAGGTAAAAAATACAAAGGTTGGCTGATAAAATATTACTCCAATTAAAATCAAGTGTCCTTGTTCAAAGCACCATAAATGCCTTTAACAGCGAACACATTTTCTTACAGGAAAAACATGTTTATTCTGATGCCTTCTTAGGTCCTCCAGCAGTCACATATTTACCCCATCTCAGGGCAAGGCTCACTTTCCAGAGTACATGAAACATTGCTGTAGAACAAAATACTTAGGTAATAATGTTGATGACTAAATGTTTGAAGTTGCTCACTATATGGAGTCTACATACTGGGGCAAAAACTGCTCCCACTGGAGTCAATGGCACAGTTATATCAGCCCAAAGGGATTTAGATCAAGCTCTAATACTTCTAAACTAACATATAAATTATTATTAGATACAGATACATCAAAAGTAGATAGACAAAAATAAGCCCATGCATAATTTAACAATTAATTAAAAAGTCAACACTTAATTGCACATGCTAGAATTTTATCTCTTGCAATCTCCGAGGAATACATAGTATTAAATAAAATCTATGCTGCAAGCTAATTGCAAACAATGGACTGCACAAAAAGAGAATGAATTAATACATAAATATATTAAGTCTATAACAGGAAGTATATTGATTCTAGTGGTTCTAATTCATTGTGCAGTCATTGCATGGCAGACTTAGTTCTCTTTATACTCGTTCTTTCATATAAGAGCACCTATAAAAGCATGTGCTCAACTGCTTCAACAGGGTTGCAGGCCATAAAAATATCTATATGCTCAAACTATCCTATATTTCATGCATATTTAATTTACTGGTTTCAGTTATTCTCTTTCCTGTTCCCAATTAGTCATCAAGTCTGAATGCATTAAAGAGGATCAAATAAACTTAAAATCTGTGGCACAGTTTTTATTGACTTGAATTTGTTTTTTTATTTATTTACTTACTTAATGGCAGAGAGATTTTTGTGATGGAATTCATCATTAGCCTTTAAAACTTTGTATGATTTCCTCCATTTTTGCAGCTTTAACTTGCGACATTTGTCAGTTTTCCTCAGTTTCCTGGTTACTTTCCTCCATCATCTAAACTTTGATTAAACACCAAAAAAGTCCCCAGTTTTCTTGCTGAGCTGCTTTGCAAACAGCTACAGATTGTACTAAGCAGTGTGGTTTACCTTGAAGTGGAGGACTTTTGAAAAAGTTTGTACAATGAATAAACTACAATTGTGCATATTTCCAGGGAAAATAACAAAAACTCCTTTACACCATTTACTGATGATGTTCTTCTAGAGTTATTACTTTTTCTGGAAGGAGTATGTCTCAAAGAAAAAGCACTTCAAGACCTTTTAGAATTAGTCCTGGAAATACAACAGCAAAAATTTTTAGGAGAAAAACTGAAATATTCTTCTGTTCACCTGCAAAACAGTAGGCATAGTTAAACAATTGAATTACAAAACAGAGGAGGAAATACTGATACTTTAGCTGGGCTCAATGCCTAAAGCAAGCTGGGGACCACAATGAAGCGGAATATTATGCAAGTTGCACCCAACACAGTTTTCAGCAGCTGTCAGAATAAACTGGGAGGAATCCAGACAAAGCTCATTTAGATGCACTGGCACAGCAAGGAATCAGTTTTTCATTTAACGGGGAGGGAGGAAGAAAGCAGCTTTTATGAGTTTGCTTCAAAGTCAAAAGGTGTTTAATCAAGAATATTTTAAAAAGCTACTACCATTAGACTAACACCAGGTGTCTCATCCTTTAGATACCAATAGAACTACAAGTACATTTAGTACTACTGTACTCATGTAGAACTACAAAGTACTCATTTCTAAAAGCAGAGGTGAGGAATTTAAAATGACATTTTAACTGCATGGCTAAAAAGAAGATACTGAGACTAGTGCTATCTAAAATGATAACCACTGGTGTCAGTAAAGTGCCAGCTTTCAGCAAGGAATGACTGCACTACATCAGGAATAGTTGATCCTGCTGCCATTAAGGTAATACCTGAACATCTCACAATGCAATCGACCTAAGAGGCCATTTGCAAACTGTGTGCTGCCTGAAGGACACACAGGAATCAATAACTTCAGGTTTCTATTCTGAATTATTCATTCGGTCTTTGCACAACAAAAAGCTGCTCTCTCTCTCGCTAATGCACTACCACTGCAACACAGTACATAATTTTGAACGCTGGGCTTTAAAAAAATAGTATTCAAAAACATTTTGTCCTGCTACTTACAAAAGCCCTCTTGCTAATAACACCTTTAGAAGTGACATTTAGAGCAACTCATGTCTGTGAAGGGATGCTGCCCATTGCTCCCATCAGCAGCTTGTTTCTCCCACGGCATGGTCAGCCAAGGGTCCCAAAACCCAGCCCACACTGCAGGTGGCACAAGTGGCTGGGCTCCCTGTCAGTGCCATGGGTAGCACAGCTGTCCCTCTCCAGGGGGCTGCCCACACACCCAGAGTGTTGTTATAAGGTCAGTTAAGAAGACTCTCTACAACCTTTTCTTCCATGAAAAGGAAGAAACATTTTCCCTTGAAGGGAAAATACGTGGGTGTTCACCATATCACTAGCTGGTCTCTGCTTGCCTTGCCTGTAGTCCTATTTGCTCTACATCATAATTTCTAAACAAAGTATTTCAAAAGAACCCATTTAATCTCTCAGGACTAAGACCTGGCATTACAAAAGTATTTTTGATTGATGTGAAAAAGAAAACAACAAACAATTTTATATATCTGCTTTTATTCCATTTTCATCAACAGCTTCTTTTGTTTTCTGATGTATCTCATCTTCACCCGTATTTTACACTTGCCTAGCTATTTCTTTATGTTTTGACGTTTTGAGTTCAAAGGATGTCAGGAAGAATTTCTGGGCTTTTCATGGAAGCTGGATTTCTTCTTGGGTGCCTTAGGACCACAAGAACACTAAAACACTACACTTTGCAATAAAACTTGCAGACACAAATTTACCTGTTCTTGTCACATCAAGGGTTACTTGCTACTCTAGAAAGATTTAATACCTTATTTTTATAGCAGCATAGTGAAATACTTGCTGGAAGCAGAGGCTGGTTTATAGAAGAGATGAGATCTCTACCCCACCACCACACTTCACTGGCATGTGAGTTCTCCTTGGAAGCTCATACCACAGCAGCAGGCAAGTCTGAAGTCCAATATCTCACCTCTCAAGTCTTTATGTCAACAAGACATAAAAGATAACATTTAAACAGGAGCCACACCATCAGACAGCAAACAGTAGCCTTAGCATGTCTAAAGCTCAAATCAGTCCTTAGAAAATCTGTTATCAATTCAAAAGAAAAATTTCAGCATTAAAAAAATTTAGGGACGAGCCACTTGACCTTAAACTTTGGAATTCAAATATAACTTACAAAGCTTAATTTTGCAAATAACACACTATGTACTTGTCTAAAACTAGGTATCTCAAGAACACGAGCAGGAAATATTTCTGCAATGACTATGTTTCTATTCTAGCAAGCCATACAACATGTTTTACTACTCAGCTAAACTGACAAGGGGCTAACACTGATTTTAAATA
This sequence comes from Anthoscopus minutus, assembly GCA_013399455.1. Taxonomy (NCBI): domain Eukaryota; kingdom Metazoa; phylum Chordata; class Aves; order Passeriformes; family Paridae; genus Anthoscopus; species Anthoscopus minutus. The sequence continues at coordinate 49,320 of VWYI01040499.1, forward strand.
TTATGCACTTACACGCTTTGAACCTAATGGAATTAGAGATGGGCAGCAGAAGGGGTAAATATTTATCAGTCATCCTGATGTTTGTGATTATTCAGTACATCTTATAAATGTAGAACTTAATTAGAAGAGTGACAGTAGGCTTCCATGCCACTCCAAAACAAAAGATGGGAATTTGTGAAAGCATCATTGCTGCCAACTTAGAATGAAACCTCCTGGATATAGTGGTATAAAAGCATGAAAATTCACAGCTTTCTCAAGAGGAGAAGGAGAATAGGAGGTTAATTAGAATGAGTAAGGAAAGCACTAAATAAGAAAGGAAAATGTGAAAAGAGATGAGAAAAGAAAAAGAAAAAAAGCAAAAAATAATCAGGGGATAGAGAAAAGATACAGAAGAAAGCAAAGAACACAAGTAGGAGGGAAAGAACATGAAATTAAAATGGGATCCATGTCCATAGTGGGGTCATGCCCACGTGCATGGTCTGGTCTTTCCCAAGATCTCTCAATTTTCATTATCATTTTTCCTGCTTCTTGTTGAACCCTACACACAACAGACAAAGCACACTGGCTTCCTTTCACAGTCAGTGGGGCAAAAGCATTTCCAGGATACAATTCATCTTCCCCTTGGGTAGATGTCTTATTGAAGGGACATTTAAAAGGGCCTGTTCCCTCAGCTATCTACTAGAGAAGTCTGGGTAACCAGCTCCAATAAACCTACTGCAATGCCTGAAATGAGACAATTCCCATCTTGGTTTGTCTGAAACAAGGTAGTGGCAGGGAATGTGCAAATATGAGTTGCATACGATTTGTATTAAATATGAAGTAGCAGAAACTGAGGGCTCAGGTTCGAGTTAATGCATTGACTAGGAGAGGTCTCTGCTAAGAATGCACTCATCTACTGTGCTATTTTTCCTACATTCTCTCCACAATACAGTGTTTTCTAAATATGCACTTACATCTTAAAATCAATCTTTCAAATGTTCTTTATCTTAATTTCTACACAAGTCACTGTTCTAGAAACAATGTCTGAAAAGAGAAACCTGACAACTATGTCACTATCTGCTTTCAAACTATTTCCAGAAGATAAGATTGCATTGCTACATAAATTCCAAATTAATGAAAGAGCTATAGTCAAACTGTATTTCTGTGAGCTAGTAACCCCTAAAATGAATTCTAAAGTGAGCAATCTGAGATGAAAATGAAGACCAGGAATATACACAGTCAACACATCCCATCTGTCTCATCTATCTGTATCTATTCCTCTGCAATCACCTAACCCAGAATTATTGAAAATGAAGGCCTAAGGCCATTGACCTTGGAAAGCAATGCAAAAGGATTTACCCTCATTTCCTTATGGGTTTAGAATCTAAATAGTTTTTAAGCTATTCCCAAGAGGTTGACAGCATGGCAATGATGACTGTGCATGTTTTAGAAACATGGAAAAAGAAGTTGTATAGAAATGTAATTTTCAATACTCTGCTCTTCTGTAAAATAAGGCACTATTTTTAACCCATATTAAAGGATTGCTCTCCAAAAAGCTTCAGATAGGCTTTTCTGCATCCCACAGAAAACTAAAGCTGTATTTTTAAAATGCTTCTTTAATACACAAAAACATGAGTAGCCCCTATAAATGCAACAATAATTACCCTCAATTAGATGAGGAAATGCCTGATGGTTAATTTAGATATTGTATTTTACTGCCAGAATACTGGCAACCTTCCTGGATGCGGGGTTTTTTTATTCTTTAAATCTAATTTCTCTGAAATATTCCACAATGGATACATTTCTTATATGATAAACATGAAGTAAAATTCAGAAAGGGAAGGCTACAGAACTGCCTTTTGTCTTTTCTCATTAGCAAGTAAAAGACTTCTGCAGGGACATGGAGTCACTTGGATGTTTCAGGATTACAAGGAGGAAGCTTCTGCATAGAAAGGGTCCCTGGAGCAGCTGTTTCTAGAAACAGCACGTTTCCCTTGGGTCTAACAAATTCCCAAAGGAAAACTTACTGGTATAAGCAGTTCTGTGACTCCAGACTCACCCTGCCCACAGAAAGGTTGTATGCTGCACAGAGGCTGATGGCAGGACCACTCCTGATGGTTCAGTCATGGTGAGAAGGACCAAAAGATCCCTCTGCAAGAGAGTTCTCTTGCAAAAGACAAAATTGAGTCCAGCTTCAGTTCCAGGCCTGGTTAGTTCCCACATCACACCATTTCCAAGAGCTATATACATTTCAAAATTTTAAAAGATGTGGAACAAAAAAGGTAGTTTCAAACATCTACATCCCTGTAGAAATTCTCTTCTGTTTCAGGGTCCGATATTTCTCAAATTACCAGCAAGAGCAGCCACAAGAGAGAAATATTGAAGTTGTTCCCTAAAAAAACCTCTATTTTTCTCTAAACATGAACAGGAGATTTTTCCAACAGTATTTGAACATTGCACTTGTTAGTTATATCTCAACTCTGACAGTTTGCAGATACATTTTTATTTAATGTGACTCTTACATGCATTTAGCCTTGGAGTGGGGGGGATATCAAAGGAAGTTATGTCAAGTAATTATACAATCTGTTTCTCCAGAGAAATGTCTAGGCTAGACATCTGGCACTAGAACAGCAGATTCAATTTAGAACTGAAGGGCCATGCAGTGAAGGTGAACTCACATCTTTTAGCTCTCTGTCAACTAAAATCGGTACATGTTGTTAAAATAATATGCTCTGTCCCTGAAGCAAAGTTCACTGCTATTCAAAACAATAATATTGAAAAGTGACTTTTGCCCCTGGAAAGCCTCTATTTCTAATCCATGAGCAGCATATTGATGCCACAGGATGATCTAGACATCTCTGTCTAAAGGTCATTCCCCTCTCCTCAGTGTGGAACTACAAATTTTTTTTTTTCTTCATTTGCCTTAGCTGTGGTACTACAGTCATGACACACTAATTCCAGAAATGAGCCAAGCCTTATAGAAAGAAATCAACTTTGACTTGTTTTAATTTCAAATTCAAGTACTCAATTAGATCACCTTGAGTAGCATTTGAACTCCTGCATGACTCCTCAAAGAAAAAGCGCATGCATAAACCTCACAATTTAAGATCTTCCTCATATGTAACACAGCTGCATCCTGAAATCAAACATGTAGTAAAAGACACAATCACTACTGTAGCAGTCATCCAGACATGACAGAAGTAACAACTGACCTTCATGAGATGCTGATTTATCCATTTTGTGAATGTCTTCTTTTGTACTTTGTCACGCTCATCTAGAGGCAAAAAGAAAACACAAATGTTTTAACAGCTCTACAAACGATGCAGGAGATTTTTTACAAATACCTTTACAAAATTAATTTTCGATTAAATTTTAAAAACAAAATAGTCTGCAAAAGCTCCAAAATGTCTAATCAAAATAATAACACAGAAATATTTTTTCAGTACATCACAGCATGATATGAGAAAAAGTTTCTTGACACTCCAGGACAACAGCCCTGCAGGTATTACAGTAGCCTACTAATAAAAATCTAACTGCCTAGAAGCAGTCAACTGACACTCAAAATGTACTGAAAAGGTCATGGCAAATTTTAAAGAACTATAAATACTACTCATAGTCTATATAACCAAAATATTACCAATGTATTAGGCAATAGAAAATGTGTTATGAAAACTAACTTCTTCGATCATTATGCTTTTTAACTGGAATAGCACCCTTGTTCAAACACACAAGGACTAATTACAGCTTCAGTCATTGAAAGGGCTCTTAACCCTCTAAAAAATGGACAGAGATGTCCACTACCAACCCAGGTATGGGTTCCAGCCAGCACTTTGGCCCCTGGTGTGGCAGTTAGCATCAATGACTACCCACAAAACGCTGTGGAGAAATTACAAAAGCAATGAACTGAGGGTAAGAAAGCGTCCCACTTATGGGTGGGGAGGATACGCATGTATTCTACCCAGCCACACTGGAGAAAACCTGACCACCACCCCAGCACAAGAGTTATCTCCAGCTACTTGAGCAAGGCCACAGCTCATACAAATGCTACAAAGCCTGGTCACTGCCCCAGAGCTCCTCAGAGCAGGAGTCACAGTGCATTAGAACTGAGACCACCTGTGCAAGTCTAAAATAGCAAGTGTCAGCCCTGAACGACACAACTGCAGCTGTTTCATTGACTCAGGCTATTTGCAGTGTGGCTGAGAAGGAGCAATGAGCTCAGGTAGCAAAACAAGATCCCTGTGTACCCACTGCCATCACTAAAAGACTGAACCATGTCCTGTATTTTACATTAAAAAATACAGTTTTCAGGTTGGTCAAATACAACAATAAATAAATTTAAATAAATTCACAGAAAGTCTTTCAAGGACTTCCAAGTCTCTGGTGTGGTAATGAGGTCTTTCAAAACAGCAAGACATTATACAAGTGTCCATCATGGGCCAAACTGAGTACCATATGGGGGTCCTAACAGTAGTGAGAAATATGTATTGGGGAACAGAAGCAAAAACAAAACAAGTAAAAGCCTGTGAAGCCTTTGCATAGTACTCTTATGTGACTCACAGACTTTCTACACAATTTCATATCTTTGCATTTAATAGTCTTAGATGCATTTCGTTTGGTTATTTTTTCCAATACTTTTAAACACACCTATATCTTTTTACAGCCACAGCTCACTGTGGCAATGAAGCCTCCGGGCAGTGTGTGTAGTGTACTTGTACATTTAGCTCTGTACAGAAGAGTTGCTGTTTCCTAAATGTTTTTTTCCACACCACTCAAGATATTCTAAGCTTCTGGCATATGCTTTTTTTCCCCAAATCACAGCTCTATAGTCTCTTATTCTACTTGAAGACCCAAATAATGAGGAGAAAGAGAAACCAGACAGCAAAGCTGTACTGATGGGGAAAAAATCCAATCTGGCGGATGAAGAAAATCTTTAGTTATACATACATTTTTCCATAGCCTTCATCTAGCAAGACACCATTTCTGATGTAAGTATTTATCATAATAAGGTGGAAACTCTGATTCAGAAAATCTCAGAAATAAAACAATTCCAGAAATACTTTCACTTTTTATTGTTTCATTATGAGCAGCTGTTTTAAAAAGAACACAAAGCTTCTCAACCACATAATTTCACAATGTGTACAACGTGTCTTTTTTGCTAAGGTAACCCCAACTAGTTTTGACAGAGAACATAGACGTTTACATTTTGGGAAACATTACTTTGATGGCAGTTAAAAAAACAAAATGGTTGAAAAATCTCCTTCCTTGTATCTTATTAGAATATGAATTCATTATTATTTCAACTCTTATTTTCAATTAAAATGCAAACATACATAAAAGAATTTATGCTTACTACTCTTGTTCCTTTATATATACATATATATTACACAAACACTCAGAAAAATTCTGTAACTGACAGACCCAAATGCATAAGGAGGAGGAAAGCTAACACCTGTCATGTTGTGAAAAACACCAGCATTAAATGGGGAAAAAGGTCACTGAAACACCACAACTGTGATTTTAAATCAAAAACCCAAATGCTCCCAGAAAAGCAAATGTACATTAAGAGAAAAAATACAGTGCCACAGCCTTCAGTGTGCTCAAGCTCAGAGCAGAACACACCAAATGAAACTCCCCAGATGAAGAAGAAAACAGGTAAATGACCACATAAACACCAGCTAAGGAAGGAAACCCACAGAAAGTCCCTGGAGAGAAGCTTCTGCCCGAGAGAGCTCTGCCCTGTCCGGGCTGCTTTACTGACCCATGCAGCACATGATTCCCACCAGCTCTGCACTCTGCTCCTTTTTATCTTCACCACACTCTCCCATTCCGCCGTTCAAAACTTCAGAGCTTCTTCTCTTTTCAGGGAGAGGAGAGTCGAGGAGTCACCAGGGCTTCTCCTGGCTGACACACAGCAGCAACACCCCTTTTTTAAAAAAACAGGAGCAAACAGCCCATGTGCTGTCAGAGCAAGCAAAACTGTGAGCCCTCTCTGGCTTTCTCACAATGAGAAATAAATTAAGGATCTGTGCTTGAGGGTTTTTTTTTTAACTTTCAGGTGCACTAGTAGACATTTGAGTACAAATGTTGAGCTTTCCAAACATGGAAGTCTGTTTTCTTCCTGTACCAGCAAAGAGTCACCCTGAACCCAGCAGCCAGATACTCATTAAGACAGGGTAATTTAAGAATGCAGGTGAAGCAGAAGTTGCAGAAAGCAAGCACATATTGCTAGATAATCTGAACTATAGATTATCACAATAAACCCTCTGTGGTTAATTAAGGCTTGTCCGCTTCTACCTGCAGACATTATTCTGATATATCAGACAAACTCAAAGTCTTTTATGCTTTATGCACCTAGAAAGTAGCTCAGCAAAGTGTCACCAGTCTGAATAACCTGACAGGCTACTTCATGAACCTACACTGTTACACAGAGGCATCTAAAGAGGTTTCAGATTAGAATATTTGGACTTTAAAAACAGTTGCTGCAACTTCTTCTGTGCGTTTTTGTCATTCCTCAATTCCAAGCTTGGACTCAGGAGCCAGATCCTACTAACACCAACACCCCTTTCACTAAAAATTGCATGGCTCACAGTGTCTGGAAATCAGGACAGTTTCTCTGGAAGTCAAGTTCATTAACAGGTTTGCACCAAAGCTAACATATGGCGTTGATGCCTTTTCAGTGCTCTTCTGGGGAGAATCACAGACCTGCTTAGGCTGGAGAAGACCTTTAGCAATAGTTAACAAACAACTGCCAAGTCCACCACGAAACCATGTCCCTAAGTGTCACATCTCTAAGTCTTTTAAATACTTCCAGGGATGGTGATTCAGTTACTTTCCTGGGCAGCCTGGTCCAATATTTGACAACCCTTCTGTGAAGAAATTCCTCCCCTGGTATAACCTGAGGCTATTTTCTCTTGTCCTGTCACTTGTTGCTTGAGAGAAGGAACTAACCCCACCTTGTTACAGCCTCCTTTCAGGAGCTGCTCCTCACAGGACTTGTGCTCCAGGCCCTTCCCCAGCTCCATCCAGTCCTTCCCTGGACTCACTCCAGCCCCTCAGTGCCTTTCTCACAGTGACGGGCCCAGAACTGGACACTGCACTCCAGGTGTGGCCTCAGCAGTGCTGAGCACAGGGGGACAATCCCTGCCCTGCTCCCGCTGGCCACACCACTGCTGACACAGGCCAGGATGCCACTGGCCTTCCTGGCCACCTGGGCACACCCTGGCTTCCACCAGGCAGCTTTCCTCCACTCTGTCCCCAGCCTGTAGCTCTGCACGGGGTTGTTGTCACATGCAGAGGCCACTGAGAGCTCCTCTCTACCTGAAGACAAATCTGAAATCTCTGAGCAACCACACCAGATGCCACCAGCTTGAATGAGCAGAACAATGCACTCATCTCCACATTGACATAAGGAAATGCAAAATGAATGCAGGAATACAAGCTCCTTATTCTCCAGATGAGCTGCCAATTTCTATGCTGCTTTCTTCATTCTAATGGTGACAATTTCAAAGTCTGGAGTTCCTACACCTAGAGACGGACTTAGAAAAAGAAATTGCCTTTTCTTAGGCAGCTTTTGGCATTGCTAAGTTATGTCTGCTTCTCTGCTGATATTGGTTTGAATACATGAATGGCCAGATAGTGAACAGGTTTTTCTACATTTTCCTAGGTATTTGCAAAAACCCTGATAGGTGGTTTTCCTATATTTATATAAGAAAAATCATGTCATAGTCATATAACTCATTTATATTTATACTCATATACGAATGCACTAGTTTTTCTATACATATTGTTGCTATTTATAATACATTGTATTGTATTGTTAGTACTTTTTTAGAAAATTCATGTTTATAGCATAGAAGAAAAGCTACTCATTTAAGAAAAAGTTATTTAATAATGTATTTCAAATACTGAACACAAAATTCATTTAATGATAGGTTTTCCTCTGGTACTGCTAATATTCCTTCTGTAAGCTAGACCCCAGAATCTCCAACATCCCTTTCAGAAAATAGAGCATAAGTAATGCATGGTCTCTTGGGAAAGTACTTGTTTTAGGGCATTACCCAGAATCACAAAATATGTAAGAAATAGGGAATTAATTCAATTCTCCAGTCTATGCTAAAACACCTTATCTTGGAGGCTCCTGCTCATCCAAACTTGATCTTAACTTCTCATAGGACTTTCATGTCTACACCAATTATTCATTCTTGCTCATTAATTAGGAATTGGGGGACATTCAACAAACCCATCACCATCTGAAACAGTCTCCAGGAAGGTAAAATCTCAGTTCAAACAAGGCTAGTTTGAAAACTTAAAACTACAGGTTTTTCCAAAGGGAAGGGTTGAATTCGAATAACCTTAATAACAGGTAATCATCTTTCATATAATTAGTGAGTATTTTTAATTATAGCCTTACCTACATCAATTCAGCAGCAAATAAAATCAAACTCCATTATGAATGTATATGACCTATGCTATGAACTGTCTGCTGTTGTATCAAACTTCCATTAAGACACACAGCAGGTAAAATCTTACATATTTTAGCAATGTCCTTCCCATAATATATACATATATATATATATGTATGTTATGTGAACCTCACTTCATGTAACAACCTCATAGAAGAATCCAGCTCCTTCTTAGGTATTTGTTTCCTCTAACAAAATATTTTGCTACAGATAGTGCTTTATGCTTTATATTTCAAAGGAACACTTCATGCATTTTAATGTATAATGGTGTTATTTTTAAATCAGCTGTTGAGTAGGAGACATCTGTCAAGCTTAAAAGCAGCATTTTATATTTTATTCCCTCTGTAATTTTTTTTCTAAATTTGATCAGCTTCCTCTTGGATTTATGAAATCAGAACTCATATTTTTTCATTTATGTCCCTGTTGGTATTCATGTATAGGACAGTTTAGGGAATAACGTTAGCAGTCCTTAGGAACTTGTCTTGGAGTCAACACCACAATTTGTTTTCTTTTTGGTTTTAGGATTGAATGGAGGCTTTGTCAGCCAAATATAAAATAAGTGGATAACAAGAGACAGACTGTAAGGTACACAGTTTAAATATAGAAGAAAAAGATAGTATGGTCATGGATCAAGAGAGAGGCATGGTCCACATGTGAGGAGGAAGAATTAAAAAAAATTAAAAATACATATATATATATATATATAAATAAAATTATACATATATTTAACAAGTCTAAATAGTGAAATCTGGATAAGAGATTTCAGATAAGACATAATGATGGGGTTTCATCCTGTTAAAAGAACTGCAAAGAAAAGTCCCAAGAGGCAGCAGGGCAGACAAGCAGTACACAAAGGATCCTTACACATAAGATTTAGTCTACTACTTAAGAAATGCAAGTAAAAATGAATGGTGTGAGGCATTCATAAATAAGGCACAATCTCTTCAAAAGTATTGTTCAATTGAGGGTCATTTAAAAATAATGAAAACCTAAACCCCACTTTTAAAGTAATTCATTCAGGTGAAATTATTTCACTTCTCTTTCCCACTTTCTGCTTATTCCATCACTTCCAGATTCATGACAAGCTTCAACTCCAGCTCATCTGGCCTAGGGATGGGAAATTTCAACTACACTTAGGCAGTCCACACTTGCACCAATAGGCATGAAAGATGGCTCCCCTGCATATATACACATGCAGCTTTTCAGAGGAAAAGATGAGGCACAAGGAGCTACTTTCTCACTGGGCTACTCCCATATATCTGAAACTTGCAACTGATGCAATGCCACAGGGGAAGGTTAGGTTAGCAAGCAAAGTTTCCATCAGCAACCAGAATAACTCAGGGGAAAATTCTCACATCCAAAACATTTTTAATTTATGTTTAAACCCTTGAAGAAAAGCTTGCATTATGTGCTGGTGTTTCCATCACTGCTAGCAATGTTTTTAACCATACACCACAGTCACAGTGGATCCTTTTCATATTGCTCCCAAGACATTCACTACCAGCTGTCAGAGGGGGACACTGGTGAGCTGAAATGGGACTTCCCCAATATTTCTCACAGTCAACTGCCACCCTCACAAACAGAAATGTGACAACTGGCACCATATAACCCGTGTTGTTCCAGAAAATGTATCCCACTCAACTACTGCCCTCCAATGAGGTCTGCACTGATTTGGCAAGGTTCTTTCAAAAGAGCAGCTCCTCTTCTGCATTCTCCTAACCAGATCAACTCCCATAAAGCTTCACTTTGTATGCCATGTCACATCAGATATGCCCACAGTTATGGAAGAATTTCAAATCTACACCTATCCTAAGCTTTGCATTGTGAATTTAAAAAGCAATGAAATACAAACTTCAGTTTAGGTCTTCTCCTAATTCTTCTGGTTGCTTCAGTTAGTCTGTGAGGAATTTAAGTCTCTCTCCAGTTTCATTTCCTCTGAATACCAATCAAATCTCTTACACATTGGGATGAAAGGTCACACATAGAGCTGGTCTGATTACAAAGATGAATCAGAATGAAAAGTTTTGCCCACTTGTTCTGAAATCTGATTCCTCTTCATGCCCTATTTTTATAAAAATGTGAACTATACACACTAAGAGCTGGGGATGAACTAGAAATTGCATGGCTTTCTTGAAATTTCAGTCAAATAAGACCAAACTCACACTCATTGTGAAGTTAACAGCTAAATTTCACTAAGTCCCCGTTAGTTTCTATGTCATTAAGGTTCAGTCTTCATTAAATAAAAAACAATGTTTAGAACCCCTGACATATTTTTTCAAACGGTATTTCTGTTTTACAAAATAGCATGTTGGAAATGTTACTTGCCACTTCATTTCTGTGAGCATGCATTCAGCTATAAAAATGCAAGTGTTTTCAGAAAAAATGCTCTTCAAAGAACTGAGAAGTGTAATTTGTAGGCTGAATGTGAACTAAATTTGACAAAAGACATAAATGCATCAAAGACCAGCAAGTCTTATAAAATTTGGTGGAAAATACGTAATAAAAATCAGAAAGACTGAAAATAAACTGGGAAACTTCAACTTTTTTTTTTTTTTTTGCATTACATTCGGTCACCACTGAAGTGGGCTTTCCAATGAAGTTGTCTTGAATGCAACAGCTGCAAACATAATCCAAAGATACTGTCTTTTCATCTGTGCTTTACTTGATTCATGTTTGTTCACCCAACTCTAGTGACCCATTTCAGCTGCTTTCCAGCCTTCCAAGCAAAGGAATGAAACAAAAGCACAGATTAATTCATGGAGAGAAGACATAAAATACTACAGAAGTTTAAATGTTGTGATCTGGAATGATACTTATCTTTGAAACTCTGCAATACTTAGCAGTTAAGTATCAGGATAATCTCTTTGATTAACAAGTCTTTCTATTAGAATCTGAAATTGATTGCTTTGATATGTTAGTAGTATACTTGCAACAAAATCAAAAGACTGGTGAAATGAAGGAAGTCCTTAGTCACATGTAAACTATTCTATTTGCTCCTGTAAAAGGCTTTGCAAAATACAGCGCTCTGTCTGAAAGATATATGGCTACCTTGCTGTAAAATCAAATCCAACATTTAGACTCTCGTGCCCACAACAATCCATTATGTGATTAGATGGGCTTATCAGGTTCTCATATACAGACTCAACAATAAATTCATACTATTAGCTGCACCACCCCCTCCAGATGCACACACACCAGTTCATGGGTTTTTTCTTACACAAAAAACACAATCCTATAATCAAACAAATAAGCACAGTTCCCTGAATCTATGTAAGATCCAGCAGAAGGAACTCCGAGAGACAGTCAAGAGGAGAAGACTTCTCTGAAGTCCCAGGAGCTCAAGCTGCCCACATGGCTCGGGTACACTCGCTTCCTGGACACATGGAAAACCTCAGAGTCCTGCTGACAGACTCTGGACACCCTTTAAAAACCTGTTTTGAGTAACTGTAGTAAACCATGTGTACCTGGGACCATGAATTCACACTCTGGCCACAGACAGATTTTTCAGCTTATGAACAACTGCTGTGGCTAAACCCTTCCTGGTTTCCAAAGAACCTGCTTCCCAAGTGTATCAGGTCATGCATGACAGCATGAATGTCAGATGGGTTTGTTTAACATCAATATTCATACTCCAGACAGACATAACTGATATCAAGAGATATTTATTGAAACAAAAAGTCTGAAGGCACAACACAGAACAGTGCTTTCTGCTAAAAACAAAATAAGACACTTTGATATTTCTAGAGGTCAGAGTTTAATCCTAAGTGCAGATGAATGAGCCATCACTGAACTTCCATTGATTCTCACAGTGCTATGATCATCTCCAAAATCAAAATCAAGACCATGTGGACACAGAATCACACAAAAAATTCTAAGCCATAAGAATAACTAGCTCACCATTTAAGCTTGTAGTATTCTGTATACACCTCAACCCTACAAATGCAGATGAGCATGAAACCACAAAAAGCAGCAAATAAATGCTTTCGGTCCTGAAAACATTCAACAATTTGCTAATTGCACACCCATCTGGCTCCATAGGAAACTGCACTCAAATTTTCACTTGGACCATTTTCTGCCACTACTTTGCATCTCTGCTTGAAGAAGGATGAAGAATTCAGCTGCCCTGCACCTGAAATACTGCATTAAAACTCCAGGCCTGCCTGGCTTTACCATCTCATGCAGAAGATAATATGTAAAACTTAAACTACTGGAACAAGAACTATGCTTCTGGTATGATTTTCAAGAATGTAAATTAAGAATTTCCACAACTGTATGGAGGAAATATTGCTCTATCTCCGTGTTTGCAGAGACATCAAAACCAAGAGGAACGCTGAGAGATTACTTCAAATTTCATACAATCTCAGTCAGCCCTTTGGCATGGTTAAGCAGCTACTTCAAAATTAATCCCAAGAAACACATGAAATTAAGTTCAAAAAGCATTTCCTCTGGAGTCTTCCAGTCCCAGCAATGAGTATTCCAAAAGATTCAGCATCATAAATGAAACAAGGGTCTTAGCTGCTCCAAGTTGAGAGATGAAGAACTAGACAAGAAGCAGAGCATGGGAGATACACTAGGAGATAATGAACCAACAGTGGTTGCCTATAAGCCTGTTCCACTTAGGAAGGAAAAAAAAAAGAACTCAATAGAGCATCCAGCTTTCTCATTTGGGCATTTCAAAAACATCATTAACAAATTCAGATTAACTGAAGTCACATAAGAAAACATTCTTCCTCTGGAGCACTGCAGAGCTCCATGTCTACTTTCTTTGTGCTCAGAGTCACTCCTGGGTAAGGATTGTGTTAGCACAAAATTCTGTGAGCAAAATTCTGGAATCTCAGTGACTTTCTACAGTATTTTCTTTCGTGCAGACATCTGCCTTAAGCCCTATAGCAGGACACATGTTTAACTACCACAAAGAGGCCAAAGAAGTACAACTGGACATATGGCAGCTAGCAGTAATGGAAAACTATCATGAAAATAATTGGTTTCCAATTTGATTTAATTTTCAGTATTGTTTGACTTCTTCCTTCTAAATGAGAGAGAAGACCCATGTGAAAATGTCACATTCACCTAGCAAGACACATGCAGCCTGTACACAGTCCAACAAAAAACTCAGTAGATAGTACCTTGTACTATAGAATTTACTGTTGCACTCTCTGACTTGTGGCTGTATCACTCCATGTTAAATTACCCTTCCAATCAGAATTTAAATTATTTTAAAAATTAAAAACAGTTTGTGTGCTTGACATAAGGACTTCAACATCACAACTGCCTGCCTCAAAAACAGTTTAGGCCATACAAGGATTTTGCCATGAGATAAGCACTGAATGGAGTGACAACTCCACGCCTGGTGGAAGGAAGTGTGGCTAGCACATCCTGGGTAATGTATCCAGAAAAAAATTCCCACTGTGGCAAACGGTATGAAGAAGCAGCTGCTCATATGCTTACCATCAGTCAAATGAAGATCACCCCAGGTGATAGCACAGATGGCAACTGTGACACCAAACACTCTGAAGGCCCCCCACAATAGTCCTTGTGGACACCTGAAACTTGGACTGTAAGTCAAGCCATAGTGACAGAAACTTGAGATAAGAAAGGTATTATTGTCGACTGTTATCTCACCTAGGGGGAGGTAAACAAAGCTGGGGAGAAGAATTTATCTCTGATAATGGCAGAATTTATGGGCCACAAGGAAAGCCAACTCAGCAATAGTGCCGAAGGCAGCTTAGACTGGGTAAAAGGTAATCCCAGCAGTGGGAAATCACAACCACCACATCACAATCCACCAGCTCAAAAGAAGAGAAAGATTGACCAAGTTAACATTAGTCAACAGAATATGATAAATGTGTAGCCAATGAGAATTAACTCCTTCGCTTTCTAAAATGTATAAATAATGACAAATTTTGAATGACCTTGGGACCCCCACAAACAGGAAGCCCAGGGTGAAGAAGGGTGGCACTGGATCCATGGGTGGTAACTATCTTCTGCCTAATCTGTCTTGCTCTCGCTCTCACTCTCCCTCTCCACACCACCCACCCCCATTTTCTATTTCTATCTCTCTACCTCACATTTGCTGTTAAATAAAATCAGTATTATTGACTTTGGCATGTTGTCTTGCTCACACCTTAATTTGAGCACAGACAGCTCTCACTTATCAGATCATAACAATTAGTAGGTTTTTTTGGTTGTTTGGGGATTTTCATAAGTGATCAATAAAGTTCTGACACAAATTAAAAATGGGTTTCTACACCACCACATGATAGCCTATATATTTTGAAATGGTGAACAAAGTTTTAACAGAAATCCCACACTAGAAAGACATGTCTAGCTAAACAACAAAGGCTTATGAGACTAAAGCCTATTTCATCAATTCAGTGCAAACTCAGGTCACAGCAGCTTACTGTGTGTACCGCATCACTGCACTAAGAAAACTGCAGGCATTTTCCCCAAATCCCCAGGAGCCAGTAGAGATCTATGCTGATTTTGTGTACGTCTGTCCTTTGATCAAGTCCTTCTGCTTTGCTTTTTATACTCTCCCTTGGAGAAAAAGCAGTGGGATATGTTCCAAGAAATCCATGTAAAGGTCCTGAGAGAAGAAAAGAAGACCCAGAATAGCATTCCCTTTGCAAACTCTTCAGCCAGCCTCTCAAGCCCTCTGCTTGCATGACTGTACCAACTCCTGACTGCTGCAGAGCAGGCTGGAGGGACAGCAGCAGTGTTTCCATGTGACACACACAGCCTCTGAACAGCACAATCCACAGGGCCATTACCTCACTATCAGCTAAGACTATGAAACTTTAATGTAGCATACAAAGTACGTGAATATACCCACTAACAGACTCAAGAGAGCTTGAAAAAAGGGGATATAAGCAGAGATCTCTGCCCTAGGTTTGAATAAATCGTTAGGTCTTTCTCCCTCCTTTGATCTTCAAACTCTTTGATACACTTATATTAAAGGACAGTAATTTGGTTTGCATATAATATCAAAAAAAACAGGAACAAGAATCAAAATCATTGAGCATTAAAAAAAAAATATATCTCACCAGCTGATGTTTACCCCATGGATGTATACGATACTGCTTCTCATTCATCTCCATCAGCACACACACTCACAATCTTTCATTGTTCTCCCTTCAGTTGCTTGAACAATGAAAGATTCTCTTCCACAACAAAGAAACATAAAAATACCTACTAGGATGTTTTCTGTGTTGTAGGAAGACAAAGAACACACACATGGTTTGAAACTACTATCAGATTTCCAGAAAATGAAAACTATCCCAGCCAATTCAATCTAAAGACTTGACCCAAAGAGCACACAATTACATTAATTTGAAAATTTCATTGGCTGCTTTTCTTGATCATCACACAAACCCTAATACTTCCACTGAGTTGAACAGGTTTGAGCATACTGTTTCACTGGGAATACCTACAGTCTTAATCCATTTCATCAAGACTCATCAGCCTCATAATACTTGTAAGTATTTTTTTCATTCATGTAAAGAAAAGCCAGTTGACTGAACTGTCATGCTGAGATGTGCAAAATGATCTTTTAGTAGAAAAAACAGGAAAATTATTAATGACTGACTGTGACTATTTTTCACACACAAGGTTGCTGTACTGAATATGGAGCTTCTATACAGCATATACAGCTGTACAACCATCTGGAAAAGCAATGGAAAGCTGGAAACAGCACACTAGGGAGGGAAGTATACCTGGGCAGGCAGGTGGCCCTGATCATCAAATTATCCTTCCCATCTTAAATTCTTATTCTAGATTTCAGAGAGCATGCAAATTTGCTGGGCATTTATCCAATTTCTGCATGTCCCTATTTAAGGCAGACTTACAATATATATTCACAGTCTGTATCAAAATGTATTTCTGCCTTTACCTTTACAGAGAGCTGTGAAAGTTCTATAGGATCACATGTTCTTAATTAAACAAACAACCCACCTATGCTAATAAAAGAGGCAAACCACATAATTTCTTTGTATGGCTATACTGGTACGATTAAGTTAGTGTGAGAGCTGTGAGTGGACTAAGAATAGAAAAGGAATAATAGTGCTATTTAATTAGATACAAATTATCCTGAAATAATTACCACTCTGAATTTCCACACACAAACAGCCAATTAAAATGGCACACTTTATTCAGTTAACCATTTCCTTCCCATACTTATGGCTGCATTGATTAAGAAAATAAAGTACCATTTGAGTCATCCATTATCATCATGCAAAATTTATCAGTCCTGAGATGGTACTAAAGGTTATTGAACAAGGGCTCAGTGGGGCTTCAGGATGATACAAGGGAAGGTATCTTCTTCTTAATTAAATTTAGTATAACCACCTAAATGCACCTTCCCATCTAACTGCACCACTGCAGCCAGGGATTTTACTCTGCAGTGTCAGGTGCCAAGGCAGCACTTAGGGAGTTGGAACGCCTTCGATCTTCTGATCCCCTGGAGTTTTGGACACCTAAATTCCCTCATGGATCTCTGATAACTTCTTGTGAATAGCAGCTCCATGCTGTCTAATAGGTAAGACAAGTATCACCAAAGATGGAGATGTTAAGGTTTCAAAGGAGATGAAAAAGTCAGTTCTGAGTATTCATTGCCATGCATTAACAGCAGCTGGTAAAGAACAAACACAAGAACCATGGGCAAAGGGAGTTCTGCAAATGGTACTGGCTGAAGAATATGAAAATTTGAGGAATGAGAAATGATATGGCAGAGAGAGCTGTGAGTGGTACTGGAGATAAAGACAAGAAGCTAGTACATTAAACAGTGCAAGAAGAGGATTCCAGGGCAGCAGTATACAAAGATAGTGATTTCAGTAAAAATGAATGTTGAAATGACTGGTTAAATGACTTAGTATCTGGAGAGTTATAAAGATGGATTCCTGTGGCAGTCAGTACAGGACCCAGACCTCTCTGGAGGAAAGCTTACATTGCCTGCACAGAAAGAAAGGCAAGTTTCCAGAACCACTCCATAGTGTGAGAATAAGAGCTTGAGAGAAGAGTCATGTGTTTCAGCCTTAGAGGCTGGTAAGTGCTCTCAACAGTGACACACACACAGAAAAAAAGAAAAAAAAAGGTGATTGAACATGCAGACAGAAGTTTGTGGACCAATACAACAGGGAATTCACTACAGCAACAGATGTCTCTAGGATAAATCAGACTGCCCAGAAATCCTGAATGGGAGGTTAAGAACACCAGTGAGCCATCACAATCTCAAAGGAGTAAGGAAAATAAGGACAAGGAGGAATCCATTCAAGGAAAAGCCACCAGAACAACCACAGAGAGCAACAAAAGCAAGGGAGGAAGGGAAGTGCAGTTAGTTGTTTCAGTGTAGTCACTGAGGTCAAAGAAGGTGAAGAAAGATTTTAAAAAGCAAAGTTAATACAAAGTTCTGAACATGCCAAAATATTCCCTGGAAATAAACAAAGTAGTCATACATAAGATCACAGTTAAATGACGGATTTTACATATCTTTTATTTAAACACAATATTTGCAATACTTAATTAGTTACAGAAAAAGCTAAGGAGTAGGAACACAGTGAAATTGCTCTTATTTTCTTTCATTTAAAGATGAAAGGATCACAGGATCTCAAAATTATAACCAGACCAGACTTATCTTGAAACAAAACCTTAAGAAGTCTAATGTACACGAAGACAGGGAACACAAGCCAACAGAAGGATGACAGTAAGCGAGGCAGACTGAGTGACATGCCACCTGCCTGTCTCAGGCAGAGGGTTTGATTACCACCCCTGGGGTTGCCAGAACAAAATTTCACTCTTCATCCAAGTTAGGATATATTTTTAGTCTTTTAAAATATTACTGAACTATAAATGGATGTTGTTGTAATAGCTTTTTATTATTGCAATATTGAACTAACAGTGCTTTTATGCACAGGGATTTGACACCCTAAAAGCAGAAATCATATGCTAGGAAAGAATGATCATGAACTCCATAAGTTTTGGTTAGCTGCCCCTTTCAGGTGCCAGCCAGGCACCAGGTCAAGGAGTGCTTCTGATACACAAGGTTGTGTCACAGAACTGAGGAAAGGAGACCAGGTAACAGCAATGACCATGGAGGACAAAAGGGGCTCTCAGAAGAGCCCACAGCAGCCATCATGCAAAACGAAACTGAATCATGTGTTCAGCCACGGGGGAGATTTGCCTTCTCACTTACACTGCTTTCATTCAAATAGGAAGGAAACAAATCCCTACAGCAGTTGGAGGGATGAAGATGCCCACTGTGGTAAAGCCAGAGCCACCCTCCTGAAACCAAGAGCAAAGCTCCATGAAAGCTAATGGCACAAGGACTGAGTAAAGCAAGCCTGGTTTATCTCTCTTCTCTTGTATGTCAACACAGCATTAAGGACAAATCAACATATTTGTCTTACATATGCAATGATGCATATAGGAAATACCCCAAACAGAGTTTGTCAGGCCAAAATAGTTGTTTTGCAGCTTGCAAGCAAGGCCATGTCCAATCCAGCCAGAGGGAACATGGAAGGGTGCAAAGGAGGTCAGTTTATGGCACCTGGTCACATAGGTCAACCACTGAGCAGCAAGCTCCCTATCTGAAGTGCTGTATTACCCACACTACTGTACCAAAAGCAAGGTCAGATGCCACTTAAGAGTCTCTCTAAGTGTCCCAGTCCTTTAAAAGGAGGAGCTTTTTTTTCCTCCAAAAGCTAAGAGTCCAAAGCCCTGCCTGTAATCCTGAAATAGTTACTGCCTGAAATAAAAGGATCAAATTAATTACTGTCTGAAATTACTGTAACGAAATAAGATACAAGTCTGCCGAGTCACAAGATGCTGACAAGATATGAAATACATGATTTTACAGTAATGTGGTAACAGTGCAACTGCAACTTGGGGTGAAGAGAAATTTATTTACAATTTCATAGGATTTTGTCAACAACCAGATGGTTTATCAGGATTCTTTTACATTTGCTGCAGCAAATTCAGCCTCATGAAAATTGTGCTTTTTTTATGCAAGGTACAGCTACCAATAAACAGCAAACCTGATTAAACAATCCTCTTTAAAACAGGCAATATTTTCTGCTAATAACAGTGAAGAAGGTATGAAATGAAACTTATCCATGAACCACAGACAGACAGGATCCAGCAAAGTCCCAACACAGAACTTCTGAAATTGTCTCCATGCCAGAATGGGACTATATATTTCTTATCTATAAATTACTATGGGGAATATCAATTTCTGTAAGTCTTATGGGAAAAAAATGCTGGACCCAGAGTTGTGAAGACCATAAATCTGAAAAAAGAAGTAACTGGGGCAGATGTTGCAGCAGCAGTCCATGACTTAAAACCAGTCAGCAGGACGAGGTCTTTCAAGCAAAAGTGCAGGGCACTTGTGCTAGAAGATATATTTCAAACACTGTATTTTTATGACTAGAGAAGTAAAAATTACTGAATATTAACAACCAAAAGGTAAAGAATGCAAAACACTGTGTAACTGGCAGGCCTGGCACCACTGTCTTTGCAGAGGCAAACATCTTATAGACTAACAGCTTATGAGGTTGTACACTATCACAAAAAAAATGCAAAAAATACAGTATTTATTAACATTACAAAGCTTACAGCTGGATCAGAGTCCAGTCTCCCAGGCAGATCAGTATTTCTTTGGAGTAGTCACGCAATGCTGAGGATTGCCTCCAAAATCTCTGGAGGATACATGCATGACATCATTATGGAGAGAGAAGATTATTAAGAAAACCAGGATTTGGCAAAGCATTACTTAGAGTGGTAGTCACAGCAAAAGTTCTGGCTTCTGTGAAAATATGATTATTTATGAGAGAAACAATGTCTTAAGACTGGCTTACACAGCATTCCTAGGGAGGTTAAAAAAATTTAAAAAAAAAAACAAAACAACAAACCCAAGTATGTATTTAATTCTTTCCTTTAAGTCTTCATTGAACTGGCTGAATCAAATCAGCAGGATGCTGGATGTGTTTACAAGCATAATTATGCCTATGATTTTCAAGGATTCTTTTCTGTTTTTAAAAAATCCTACAGCCTACAGCAGAGACATTCCTCACTTTCAAGGACTCTACAGGCACTGTAGGTGTGATAGATCTTGTCTCCCCAAATGCCGTCCAGAACAGCTGCACAAAGCCTACTGACTAATAAGGGGCAAGAATGTCACCCTACATTAACAGCTCCTGTTACAACACAACAGAGATTGTCAAAATATTCACTTCTAGGCAGCTTTCTGTGTTACAGACAGATAACCTAGATACTAGATTGATTTATGGCAGACAAAAAAAAACCAAAAAAACTGAACTGTAGGAAAAATAATCAGAATAGCTTAAGAAAAAACAAATTCATTATTAGAGTGTTAAAAATAACACAGATGAGTCATGGTTACCAACAACAAATGGAAGCTCATGCCCTGTTCAAAGTGACTTGCTTAGACATCTTCAGAAAGAAACATGATAAATACACAAACACACCTGCTTTCAAATAAATCTCTTGAAAATAAAATACAAATCTGAAATTTAAAACAGAAATAAAGTGATGATAAATGAAAAGTAGTAACATGTCCATGGGTCCTCAGCTCAACATATTTAGGAAACCCCCCAGTACAACAAAGGAATGCAGGCATTAAATGTCCTCTCAGTATTTTGTGAGCACGCTGGAAAACCTCTAACTTGCATTGAACACACCTAAATGAATAGGTGGTTAAAACTTGAGTGCTTTAATATGAAAGAGAAACAATTAAGGCACCAAAGCTATTCATCTCACTTTCCTCCAGCATGGGAGATGTTGATGCCTGTGAGCACCACATAAACAGGGTGCCAGTGTGCTCTGACAGTGAACTTGGCTGCATCTGCCCCCACTACTTCACTGCACCTTGTGTCTGCAGTACAGCACAAACTGTATTTCGCTTTTCTGTCTTCACATGGTTAAGTGAGGCAAAAAGACAGGAAAAATATAATGTGCTTTATTCCACTTCTTTGTTAGTTTGTTGGTACTGTGGTAGTGACTGTCTTCCATAGTTCAAAGTACCCAAAAATTCAGGAACAGGAACCTACTGCAAACTTTTTTTTCGTCTTTAGGCCACACTTCTGCAAAAACTATTTTAAACTAAAGCCTCCCATTGAGAAAAGTTTAAAGGAAGTAAGTGAAAAGAATCTTACAGTTCCATCTGCACTTCTTGTACCACTCAATCCTGTTACAACACAACAAAGTTTGTCAAAATATTCACTTCTAGGCAGCTTTCTGTGTTACAGACAGATAACCTAGATTCCAGATTGATTTATGGCAGACTCACCAAACATGAGCACCAAACTAACTCACCAAACACAGTGATGAACACCATTGTCATTTATTATTCCAGTCTAAATTGATTATACAGACAAACTAGGTAACAACAGATTAAGATCAATGGAAATAAATATTCTTCTGGAGCCAGCCCCTCCACCCAAAGAACCCTGGAAGTGTGGCCAGACAAGCCCTTTAAATCCTGCCGTTAAATTTTAACAAGTATTATTAATATTTACCTAGCTTGCTTTAAAGACACACTCAGATTTTTGGTCCAACCTATCTGTAAAGATTTTCTGAAACCTTTATCTGGATTTGCAACTTTCATACTACCATTGCTTATTCCAAGGCAGGGCTCTTGATTTGCAATCATAGTCTTTTACCTTAAAACTGAGGAAAAAATATTAAACTAGTCCAGTAAGAGACAAGGGCCTGCTCTTTCTACCAAAGTAAAATTTCTCTCCAAAGTCAGCTTTTACATTTCAAAGCTCTTGAAAATTATAATGCTATTTTTTTTCCTTTTTCAACAGCTTTTGTATACAAATGCACTTGCAAACAGAAGTTATAGTTCTCTTGCACTGTTCTGGCCATGAAAACAGCTTTCATTGTGGGAAGGCTTCTGCCATTGCTCCCCCTGGTTCTCACCATGAGAGCATAAATTAGTGCTGTGCTGATACACAGTGTCTGCAGCACAGCTCATTCAGAAGCCTGTCCAGAAGCCAGTCCATCTCCAGCCCAAGGCAGAGGAGAGGGAAAGGTAACAGCCCTGCTTGGGCCCAGGAGTGATGGGGTCAACAAACGAGGCAAGACAGAGAAAAAGGTTAAAGTTACTTTGTCTCACTGCAGCTGCAAGGCAGATCGCACCTGACAGAAGAAATTAAAACAAATGGTAATATGTTCTGGTTGAAGTAGTCCAAGAAGAAGAAATACTTTATCTTGGTGCCAAGAACTGGCATATGAAAGGACAGGGACCAATTGATCACTCAAATACACCTAGAGCAAAATGAAAAGAAATCTAGGTGACTACTGCAGCATTTCTGTGTATGTCTTTGTCTGTCCAACAATGCCATGGCTGAACTGGCTCCCAAAGAAAATAAATCGGTGGGAAAGGTTCTTGTTTGCATTCATTTTTACCTTCCCTGCTGTCAGGGCACAGCTGGAGGCAGCAGCACCGGGGTGCAGGGGACAGGGAACTGCAGATTGGCCCTGTTGTGCTGGGGCAGGACCTGCCACGGTGCCCGGGCACAGCACGGAGCCCAGCAGGGATGGGCTGGGACACCAGAGCTGGGCGTCCTTGGGGCCCAGGCATTGGTCAGGTCCTGGTGGATGCACCCCAGTGAGCTCCAGGGGAAAGGCTGAGCAACTTCCATTTCATCTGAACAGACTTAGCATGTCATACCATCTCTTGTAAGAGGCATTTTAAAGTTACAAATGAAATATGCAATGACATTCCACATAGTGTATATGAATTTGTGTATTAATGCAAGCTATTTATCTTCTGTATGATTAGTCCCTATGATGATAAGTATCAACAGTGCTTACAGAAAAGAGACCATCTGATGTCAGAATATACAGGAATTTTAAGTTACTTTGTGAAATTTTGATTCTGTATCTACTTTTCTTTCCATTCGAGAAAGATGTTGTGGTCTAAAAACTCGATTTCCATAAGAGTGAATTATAACAACAGTCTGCCAAATCATTCTAGTTCTCTTCTTAAATTATCTTTTTCTCCATCTGTCTACACATTCCCATGCACTTGGTTTCCTTCATGCAGAGGACAGATGCATCCTCACCTCCCACTTACCAAAATGGCACTGTCATAGAAACATTCCAATATTGAAAATGGGTGTGCCTTGCATCCACACAATTCCTTTGCCAAAGTTAAATCACCACTGAGACTGAGAGATTTGCATCACTATTCAGCAAAAGTAAAACAACAACAAAACAGGCCAAGAATGATGAAAATATATGGACTATCATGTTCCAGGCACAGCTAAGTTCTTCCCCCATGATCTCCCAATAAAAAGCATTAGAAAGATTCATACATTTTTAAAACTATTTTCTCCTCTGATAAGGTCAGTTCCTATATCAGCACAGGCTCTTACCCTCCATGTCATGCATTTAGCACTGCACAGGAACACACTGACTGCAGCAGTGTTCTTCCTCTTCTGCAGCCACTCCCAGTGATAACTTCACACGACATATGCATGCTGCTGCTATTGCTTTTGAACTGCTTTCACTAGCTTGTTTAGCACTAAATGACTTGCCCAACACTAAGGAAAGATCAACACACTTGTGGAATGATCTGAAATATATAAGACTAAAATGTACAAATTATTGTAAACATTGCAGATTTAAAAGCTCAGCAGAAAATTCTTCTGGCTGGCAGCTGTCAATTCAACTCTCTGAGCTTTAAGAATTGAATGTTGCTTCAGGGCAGGTTTAGTGCTGATTTCAGCCATAGACTATGAGTTGGTCAGAAAGAATTTAGAAGTCTTACAGCATCCTCTGCTATTCTAGCAAGTAAACTAAATAACTCCTTTTCAAGTGAAAAAACAAACCCACGATTTTTAACACACTCTCACTTGAGAGTTTCACCTCTTAATCTATTTCCTGAAGGAGGTCCTTTTCATACTTTTAATTCAATCTTATTTTACATCAAATGCTTAAAAAGGCACTGAGTCTACCCTAGAGTGCCTGTCATAAAACCTCACTGGGCCCCATCTATTCAAAAGTAAAAGCCATCATTTCCTCATATAATTAAATGCTCATCATCATCTTTTCCTACACTGCAAGTTTTAAGGTAAATACAATCATTTTGGTCAAGCCATTAAAAGAATACCTGGCACTTCAAGTACCTTTGATCTTACCTGTCACCAGCCATAAACACACACTCTGTCAAGCCCTCCCTGCTCACCTAAACTCAACTGTAAATTGTCCACTTGTAAATACCCCGTAGATACAAAGGCAATCCCTTCTTTTCCTATTCAAGCTGAAGCTAACTTCAGTAGCTGCACTTGAGGTTTTTGTTTGTTTGTTTTTGCCTCAGTAGCTCTTTCTAAGCTATCCCAACTCTCTCAGATCTCAAGAAATTATGGCTTTTGTATTTCCACATCTGGCATCTGTGAATAGTTTTGACTATTCACAACACTAAAAAAACTCCACAAGTTTGGCTTAAACAAGAATGGTTTCAAATCCATAAAGGCATGCTTTTTCTGGGGGTTTGTTGTATTTTTGTGGGGTTTCACGTTTGTTTTGGTTTTAATAGCCTCACTTCCATTTCCTTCAGCTTTTAAATCTTTAGGATTCATATTAACAAAATTTTTACTTTTATCATCCAAGCCAAAAATCTTATCATTTGTAATATAAACGCAGATTCTTCTAAAATTATAGAAACCAGAAATGCAAGTTCTGGTTGCACAAGAGTCAGTGTTGTAAGGCACAAAAATAAGAGGACCAGTGATAACATTATACTTTAGAGAAAGACATACTAAGGAAAACAGAGAATTCTGATCCCAAATTATGAAATGAGGAAGTGTCAAGTATCATATTTGTGTGACAAGTGCACTAGAAAGGTAAGATTACTCAATTCTTTATCAGAGTTCCCAATTTTTACACTTAACTCCTTAAATTTCAGTGGCATGAGTGTTTCCCAAATGTGCTGTGCCATTATGAATCACAAGCATTTCTTTAGTGACTTGACTAAATACTCAGCAACTTATATAATCTCAGTTAATCCTAATATGAACAATTAAATCCTTGTATACATCTATCTTCTTAAAAGCTTGCAGTCTGAACAAAAGATGTTACAATCAAAGAGAAACACTTCTATTAACTTTAGTGAGATCAAGAAGGAGACTTTATTTACATAAATGTCACTGTCTGAGAGCTGACTGTGACTCCCAAGAGGAAAGTACCACCATGCTTTTAACAACAGCTGTGCAGCCACAAAGACCAAACTACCCAGAGGCAAAACTCCACTCCCTGGCCATGGTATGATAAGCATCCTAAAATGGTCTGGCATTTTCAAAAGGGCCACCAAACCCAAAGATACAGGCCTGATGACATAGAGGGAGCAGCCATGGGGGTTAACATGAGAATCCAAATTCCCAGTGCCTGACTTCAGTTACATAAAACTTCTGGGAAAACAAAGGTTTAGCTTTAGCTTTCAGTTACAGCACTGAAAAACCCAGATTGTGACAAGCAGTGATGCTTCAGAACAAGAGTCATATTTAAATGAAAAATAATAGCATCAATTTTTAGTGGTGCCCTTTTGGAGTAACTAAAGAAACACATTGATGACTAAGACAACAAAAAGCAGAGACAAGTATAAACGCACCATGGGTTTCAATACTATTTTTAAATCATATTTTTATATCAGTGAAATACTACAGATGAAAATTAAAATAATTTGTATTGACAGCTGTGGAGCAAGAGGAGTTCTATCTCCCTGACAGAAAAAGAGACTAAAGTTAGAAACTTAAGAAACTTTCAAGTCCTTCAGCTCCTACTTCTGTTACATGCACATTTGGTATCTCAGGAGACACACAGCAATGAGACAACCAAAACGCTTTCTGGCAGTTTTCCTAGCATAGGTATCCATCTTCAGTGGCACCCACTGGAGCTTTGCATTTCCAAAACAGACCTGGCAGAGAGTCATCTTCCAGCACAGGTATTTCCAGGAGTTCTTCTTCTTTCTGTTAAATTCTGTGAATTATTTTTCACACTATGTGATTCCAAAGATGCATTTTTTCCATAAAAGCCAATCATTATCTTTGTCTACCATTTGTATTTGTCTGAACAATCAGCTATATAGTTTTCATAAACATTTATCACAGTGGAACAGCAGTAGTGAAAATGAGAATTATGTAGGGAACCACCATGATCTCTTGATAGCAAGTTTGCTAGCTTTACTGTACATCCATACTTAAACACAAATTGGTATAATAAAGACAGAGGGGAATAGGCTTGGGAATGCACTCCTTCCTTGTTACCAAAACAATATCCTGTTAGGCAAAATGGAGATGCACCAGCTCAGCAGAAAGGAGAACAGCACGCATAAGCAAGAGGGCTGAAGATACAGAGCTGCCCAGTCTCTTAAGTAAAGCTTATTAACTGTGTCTAGTAACTGAAACAACATAAATAAGCAACAATTACATAGTCACCTACTTCAGATTAACTTCTAGCTCACATAGGTTTACCTTTTTGGATTATACAAGGAGCAGGTATCATCTGAAGTGACAAATATTGACTGGTGTCACATTATCACAGAATTTGCTCCTGTACATTTTTGCACATGAACAGTTAATAGATATATGGAGTTAATAAACATGGAGAAGTCAGGTTTAGAACATTCCATATCAACCAAGGAGCAAACAGGATTTAAAAGTAATATTGGAAAGTTTTATCTTCAAGTATTTTTAAGCCTCTCATTTGGGTGTCTAAAGCTTGGGTCACAAAGCAAGTAAGACTGATTCCACAGCCTGATAAAAAAGCAAAGTAGGTAACTTCAGTGTATCAATATCAACAGAATGTTT
Organism: Anthoscopus minutus; assembly: GCA_013399455.1. Lineage (NCBI taxonomy): Eukaryota > Metazoa > Chordata > Aves > Passeriformes > Paridae > Anthoscopus > Anthoscopus minutus. The sequence goes on from VWYI01040499.1 coordinate 76,585, forward strand.
AAATCTTAGAAAAGGAGTCTTAAAATTATTTTTTTGAAAATTAACAACTTATTTCAATTGAATAACTTTACTTTCTCTAGTACCAATCTTCCACTGGTACTTCTAGCGCCAGTGTTCACCTATTAAATACATCAAGCAATGAAATGGTGATTAACAAAAAATGTTTCCTTAAGTTTTACTCCAAGGGCAATTGTACACTGTTATTTCAGTAGGGAATGACTTTGTGAAGGAAGTAAGTTAATATGATTTAAATTTATTTTTAAATAAACCCCTAGGCCCTCTTGTAACCATCAAGTATGTTCATCTTAATAATACGTCATTACACTGTCTGTCTCTTATTTTCTAGAAACAAGATACAAAAGCATTGCTCAATATGCTTAATGCAGAAAGCTGAGAAGTGGGGTTAATATTATTAGACTCTTCTGAAAAGTTTTAGTACAGTGGAAACCTGGCATTGGTCTGATACAGTCCAGGATGATGGAAGGGATGTTGAAATAACTGGAGAATGGGATCAATTCCATGTTCAGAAACCTGATCTGAGCCTCTTGAGCCATAAGTGAGGTAGCAATGCCAGAATGCAGTATGTGTCCTCACCAAGAAAAAAGATTCAGCATATAAATAAATCAGAGTGAATTTAAAATAACTAACTTCGAATTTTCCCTTCAGGGATGAGAAACTGGAAAGTGATGATGGATTTTGTCTCGTTACCTAACTACTTTTAAAAGGTATCTTATACCAGATCTTCCAGAACCAGAACTGGCATTGGAAAGCACAGCTTTTTTTATAGGAGTCACATTGCTAGCCAAAAAAATCTTACAGCTATGCAGTATGAACAACAGGGATATGTTCTCCCAGCCAGGCCAGCTTCCTGATTCAGCTTCCTCCAACTTAAACACCCAGACCTTGAGGAGCACTCTTACAAAAAGCAAGATGGGTAAAAGCAGAGACAACATCTGAAAGTTTAAGCTTCTTCTCTTTTGGTTTTATTAGTATTCAAATTCTAATTCAAATAGCCTAAGTGCTCACCTTATGTAAAGGATGCAATTGGTAACAGTTGAATATTGGAACTCGCTAAGCAGCAGGGTATCACAAAGAGCACCTGCAATAGATCCAAGAAACCTTCCAACAAAACTGTATTTCCAATTGTCTAAAATAAAGATACAAACAGGAAACAAGTGCAGGCCTCCATGATTACCACAGATGAAGACATAAGCTATCAAAATAAGTGACTTTAGGAAAATTACAGAAAATCACAGGTTCAATAAATAGTCTGTTTTTTCACTCCGTTGTTTGGAGTCAAGCTTGTACTGAAGTGCAGAATTAAAATCACATCTTTACACTATCTCTGAAAGATCAACAGATTCCCCATCTGTCAAAAGAGGGGGGAAACCAATTCCACCATCTGACAACACGAAAGACCCCCCAGCAGACCCCAGACAGTCAAGAACAGTTACCACAACTTGACAAGCTGAACTCAACTATTGCGCTGCATCATGCAGAAAAGGCAGCTACTCCATATAATCTAAATCATGTTAGTTTTTAATTTTTTCACTCTAAAACATACCTGGAACAAAACATTAGGTCTAGCCAATCTTTGTAGAATTAGGAAAATGTTCTCCAAACAGCCAAGCTGACTGCTTAACTATCTCAAAAATTAAAAATTTCTCCAACTGGAAAGAGATCGAAAGGATAAAAAAGACCATTTCTTCTCCACAAACTAGAAATAAAATACCTTCTATCCATAAATCTGTTCCACTCTTTGAGCAACTATGTGGGCTTTTAGTTTGTTAATACACTACATTTGTATGGTCAGGAAAAAAAAATTACATCACCTGGTAAGAATTATTGCCAATATAAAAATGAACTTCTGATAACAACTAATACTCATGCTCAGTACTACCTTAGCAGATTGCTGGTACTGTTTATTCAGAACTGTGCAAGCGTATTTATTATGTGGCATTAATAAATTGAGTCAATGCACAGGTCAAACTATAAGCATGTAGCAGTGCCACAACACACTTTTCCTATTTACTGCATTTCAACGCTAGCTCACAGTGCGTTACTATTTTCACAGCAGGGTGCTTTTTCCTCTTTAATTTCCTGCTTAGAATGACTTATAAGAGTAACTTAACTCCTCCAGCCAATCTGGTCTCCCTGATCCCTTCAAATAAACTGGAGAAATCTGAAATAACAGTTACTTCACCAGTCATAAGATCATAATGCTCTTCTACCACTAGACCCTGCAAAAATATTTGAAAATGTAAAGCTCTTAAAATTGTAAGATTAACAACAGTAATTTATAAGACTAACATTAAAAAAAAAACAAAAAACCAGAGCAAACTTGTTTTGAACTTCTTGAAAGTATCAATCTGCAATGCAATTTCTGTGGTTGCCACAAAGACCTTTGCAAGGTCTTTATCCACAGTCCAACAGAAGGTGGGGCGCCAAGGTTCATCTGGGATACACAAGTACCAAGGAAATGCAAAACAGTAATTAAAAAAATTTAACTATAAAAAGACAAAATCCACTGTAATCCTATGTAATCAGAGACTTGGGAAAAAAAAAAGGATGACACAGAGATCCATCAGTAATAGTCAATCTTAGTTATTGTGCCTTGGCCCTGGATGCAAATCAGTTGCAGAGACACGAACATTCCAGTCTCTAGACTGATGGCAATGGGCTGCAAATGATTTTCCAGATGCAATGAGAGAGATTTTTGTAACACATCTAGTCATACTGAGTGTTTTTTCCAAAGGTCTGAGGTAGGGCAGTTCTTCTTGCCAGGAAGCTCTGTTTGGCAGGATCTGACTTTTCCAGCTCTCCTTTATCCAACAGCAAGGCCAAAATAAATTTATCACACTTACCTGCCAGTTTCTGCCTTCCAATTTTCCTAGACCTTTCAGCAGAATATTGAAAATTCATTACTACTGACAGCAGAATTGGAAATCAGAATGTCAGTGTCCTCTACCCAAAAATGCAACAGAAGGTAGTGCTATTATGCACTGCCACAATAGCATAGTGACTAATATTTAACTGGCCAACTTCAAAAGTTACTACCTAGACTCAAAATTATAGAAAATGGAAGTATAAATACTTTTTTTTAAACTCCTCAGGTACAACTTAGGGAACAGTTAAGAGAACTCAAAAAAAATTTCTGTCATGGACATGAATGAAAACTTAATTCAATACTAATTGAATATTAAAGCATGTTTCTGTGAACAAAACCATGAGTCTTTTCCTCACTGAGATGGAAAGTGGAAACAGTCATAGATAGGAAACAAACATTTCACACAGCAAAAGTTGTTTTAACTCCAGTGCTGTGGAAGCAGCTATAAGAAGGAGAAAAATGTGCTCTGACCCTCAATTCTAGTGCTAACAATCGCTTTTAATCACTCAAACCAGGCAAGAGGGCTACTGTGTTTACAAGAGGTAAAGAGGCATATTCCAGGACAAAAAGGAAGCACTGGTGGACCACTGTGAGCCCTGTTGCCTCCATCTGAACAATTTCCACAATCTTTTCCATTCTCTGGAATATTTCACCTGGAAAACATCTCATTTTTTCCCATTTTGAAAAGCCAATTCTTTTGTCAATTATTACTCCCCAAGCATAAGCACTTTTCAAACTCTGGACTATCCATCATTATTAAAATATTTTTGTTACTTCCAAACCATTTTAGAAAAGTGAAAAGAACACCATGGTTTCTTGTAAATAGTGTTAGCAGAATTACTGAGCATAATCTAGGATAATCACAGTGAGAAGGAATAGACTAAATAGTTCAGCACAGTACACTTCACCATATTCTTTATTTTTCACTATCTTTACCATATTCTCTATCTTTCAGAAAATAGTCAACAGAAATATTTTTCTAAGTTTTCCCATTTCTTTTCCATGAGAAAATAATAAAATTTTATTACTCCTTGGTGTCAGGTATCTGGCAAACCACTGGGGAAAAAAACCACAACCAAAAAAGTGTTGAGCAACTCTCCTTTTGTAATAAAATCCAGGTATTTACAAGGCCAGGTTTCAACTTCAAATAAGGAAAATCATAACAGATCTTTACAGCAGACATTTTGGCCCAGTAATTTTTTTTCCCCCAGTATAAAGCAATTGCACAGAAAGACTATACTACAAAATTAGTTATTATTAACAACATTATTACTACAAAACTACACAGAATGTGCATGACCTAGCAGCCTCAGAGAACTCACTATTAGAAAATGACATTGTTTGAACTTGAGATGATGTGTACTTTTTTCACTAAGGTTCCTCACCTCTTATTACTTGTATCTCCTTTCTTCTCAGTTTATGGTATTTGAAGATAATTTTTTTTAGGATAATTTGTTTTAGGAGAATCATATACAACTTCAGAGTGATATGACTAAGCTACTGGTCACCCATGAAACAAGAGTGAAAACATTTAAATAAATTATAATGAGCACACATTGTCCAGAGTCTTGTGTTACAGATGGAAATAGGTTTTAGACACTATGTTATACACCCTGCCATGAGACCCATCTAACAAAATTTTCTTAGCAAAGGACATTAAAAGTCCCAGCAATTTTTTGTTCTGACAGCTAATGGATGTTATTATAAGCAGTGAATTTAGCAAGCCTCTTAACTTGCTGAATCATACCTCTGTGGAAGGTCAAGTCTCATTCCTGGGCCCATCAGTCTCCAATGAGGTCTTCAAATTCCTGCTGCTTCATTAATTTAACCTGCAACATCACCTAACCTTTACCAACTACTCACATTTTATTTGTGACTATTAGATTTTCCTGAATTGATTTTACATCTCAGATAAGTGTAAATGGAAACAACACATACCATGAAAGTGGGAAAAAAAATAATATGGTAAACATTTTGACTGCAAATCAAATGGAAATTTCATTAAAATAGAAGTATCAAAAATAAGAAAGTACAGTTCTAAATTGCAATTTGCTGCTATGTGCATTATAGAGAAGTTTGAATTTCCCTCAGCATTGGGCCATAGGTCCTGAGGAACTTGAGAAAATAGTTCTTATCTGCTTGCCCTGTCCAATGCCACGCCTCAAATCAAATCATGCAGCCATATTTATATGTGGAAGATAAGATGCATAACCTTTTAATCCAAAAACGTGTATAAAGTCAGAGAACTTGCCAGCTAAAAGTCAAAAATTTTGTTGAGGTTTGGTTTCTATTTTTTTTACACAAATTGTCTTACAACATCTAGATCAGCCCAAAAAAATCAAATAATTCTTTTTAACGGGGAAAATACCAGTCATATGATTTCTGCAACCATATCCTACATTTTTGTATTTGATACCACAGTGGATGACACTTTACTAACCCAAGGACAGGCCAGATCCCACCAGCAGTAACTCCTGTGCAAATGTCATGATTTTAGAACAGTTGTACTGATGGCAAAAATGACTCACCAGCTTGCAGAAGTTAGTCCTTAGCCATACTTTTATTCTGAGGGAATTGATCAAACGCATGGGCCAGATAATGATAGATTTCCAAATGTTTGCTAGCATTCTGAAACAATATTTGGCAATTATAAGGTAAGCTGTAACTTTCAGAATTGCCGCTGGTACTTAAAAGATAAAGCCTTTTATCCACACCAAATGCAAGCCTTAAAGTTCATACCTCCTCATACAAAAGGAAATGAGTAAAGATGCAAGTAGGAATGTTTGTCAGCCTATGAAGAGATGTCACTCAAAGAGTAATGGCAAAATTAACAATTTTCTACTTTTCTCCTACACATATAAGCCACAATAACTATCACAAAAGTTTTTAACAGGTAGGTATTCTCAATCATAGGAAGATTTGCTTTTCAGGAAGGAAGTAAAAGCAAATCTGCTTAGGTTAGCAGAGAAATACCATCAGGTTTTCATGGCTGGAATTATACATGTTGGAGACTTGTTTCTTTGTATTATGTGTCTATAATAAATACCCTGATGCTCTTTGATCATCTACTTCCTGTAGATGGCCTAAAATTCACCATGATTACCTACTTCTACAGTCCTCCCCTAAATTCATCAGCCTAATGAAATAAACTTTGTAGACATTTGGCCTCAAGCATCCTAATTGAAGCACAATCATGCTCTCATGTTAACTCAAAAACAGCATGTGAGATCACTTCTTCATAACAAGGTTTTGCTCTTCCACACCATTAACTAGAGAGTGATATCAAGTGTTGTTTAACAGCCATTTTAAGGCTGAATCCACTGGTTTAAACAGAAAATAAACCCTAAAATTTTGGCACCACATTGTCTATTAGTGTAGGGCTTTGCAAAATCCATAAAATAAAAGTTTCTTGGTTTTCCTCTCTGCCAGTCATTGTATTTGTCTCCATTATGTTACACGATATTAGTCAGCACCATGTTTCAATTTCCCCTGAAGATGTTCTTGGATCATCTGCTGATGGGCCATCAGACAATTTTGCTGCTTCTTAGGCTACACCTGCACTGCAAAATATCCACGCTCTGCAACAGGCTGTAAGATTATTCAGACCAAGGACCTGATCTTAGTACACTACAGCTTTCTTACATCCTCATGTCCACGTTTTCTTTCCTTGGAAACCAGGATTCAGACTGAATGAAGAAGCAAAAGAAAAGGAAAAATTAGTAGTATGTGCTTGGGGCTCATCCTAATATCAAATCAGACATGGACAGACTGTGAGGTAGGACATGGAAATCACTCTGCAGTTAATAGCAAGTGGAATGTAAAAAAAAATGTGATTCTAAGTTTAGGTCCCACACTCCTAATTTTGACAATGCAGTGAGATGGGATAACTTTTGACCTTCACATTTCTGTCACAACCCTCTGCAGGCCCCTCAATGCTCCCATGGACTGGCAAGGTGGGTAAGTTGTTTGGCATTTTTGTCTGAGGGGGGTTTTGTGGGCGGTTGGTTTGTTGGGTTTTTTTAATACAACACTGAGCACAAGTAAGAAGCTCAAACACATCATCCATTTACACAAGTAAAAGACAAAGCCACAAACTCAGTGGAGTTTTTCAACAAAATGTTACAAAAGTCACAGCCCTGATCACAGAAATGACAACACACACAGCAGGGTCTTAGAGTGCTACACCCTAGCATTCTGCCAACACCATGCACAAGTCATTGTGCAATTCTACAAATACAAGTGACTGAAATACATTGAAATATTAACTGCAATAAGGAAAAACAAAGCTGCAATGGAATAATTTAATATTAAGTCTTCTATAACAAGTATCACACAGTGTTTTTAAAAGCCCGAGCCTGAAATAATGCTTATGTAATTTATTATTACTTTTTAATGAGTAAAGGCTTTTAAAAATGCCTCTCAGCAGAACTAAATATACCTTCCACTGAAACTGATTCACGCAATCAGGCTAGTTACACTTTTTTACAAAAAAAACACCCTGTATATTATGGACTACTCTTACCACTAACAGATATGAATATACAAAAATCATTTCTTATTTGATAGAGTATGACCAGTTTTGGGTACCTCAGTCTCCAGCTATGCATCACAGTAATTCATCAGCAAAAAAATTCAAAATCAAAAATCAGTTTAAACATAAGCTCAAATACCATCCTGTGCATCCTAACTTCAAAATACTTCTCCAGAACAAATTCTACCTACAGGAAATCAACCATCATTCAGTGACTAGGCTCAGGGAGTGAAGCTGTGTTACTTAAAGTCGTGAAGCACTCCTGAAATTTCCTCATCCATTATAAAATCATAAAGCCCTTTTAACATCTAGTAAAAATATATCAACTTTCAGAAGCATAAAAGAGCAACTACTACTCTCCCTCCTTCCTTTCTCTAACAGAAGTCCATTACCCTTTTTTTATCCTTACAAGACTTGCAGTAACAGTATTGTGACATTTATCAAGATTTCCAAGTCATGACTGAATTCAGATATTTTATTACAGCAGTGATCTATTCAGCCCACAGTGTGGGAGGGTGCCTTTTTATTTAATGAATTTCTGAATTCCTTTTCACAGTTTTATTTCTCACATGAAAAGACTCCCATATTGCATGGCTATTTACTTTCTCCTCAAAAAAAAAATCTAGATAGATAAAGAATTATGGTCAACTAATTTTTCTTACAAACTTCTGTTAACCCCATGCAGCATTAATTTCAGTTATGCAATGTAATTGTAACTCCAACATGAGAGAAAAGTCACAAAGACAAGAATATTATTTTAGGAATTGTCTCCTTTCCACTAAAGACATCAGCTCTTTTAGAAGTGTCCATAAATCACTTTATCATGAGTATCATATAAACAATCAACACTGGGTTGAATGAGGTCTTGTCTTTTAGGCCTGGGTGGTCCCAGACTCACATGCTTTCAGAGTATTTTGCTTTAGAAAGAAATTTAATTGATCAATGAACAAATTCCTCATACTTCAGAAGGTTAGCCTAAGCCACAAAATGCAGTGGCAGTATAAAAGAAACTATTGACTTCTGCAAAGTAAGCATTGCCTTTGATCTTATCTGCTACATATTCAGTTACTCCACATCACTCCTGGAGAGCCTGCTCTGTGCTGCTGGAAACAGGACCAAGGTATCTATGTCAGCATTTCATGTAGGAGGTGATCTCTGCATTTGGCTCTCACAAGCATTTGATGCTATTTCAGATTACAGAAAAGTATTAAGGAAAAAAAGGTAAATGTTGATTAAAAAAACAAAAGAAAAATATGTACAAGCCTAATATATATTTCTTAAGATTAGCTCTTCCTAGTGTGTCGTATTTCCGGTACAGTTTTTTAAAGAGCTCTATTATTTTCCTGTTCCTGCTACATACACCTCCACAAGCATAATGAATACACCACAGTAAAAATAAAGCTTTGCAGCACAGCATGATATTCTGAGCCCAGATTTATGTATTCATCACAGCTTTTAGATATTTTTCTGCTCTTTTAGTCTTTTAAATGCATTCTAGTTTGCTGGAAAAGCAATATTTTTTATCTACTATTTGCGTGTTCATTTTGCTACATTTTGTCGAACAGTGCTGACAATTCCATCTAATTATGTGGTTCAGTTGCCTTGAAAAGAAGGAGTACAAAATTTTTCCCAAAGTCAGTATGTCAGCCAGCAGCAGCCTGAGCTAGAGAATCAGAAGTTTTTGAACCTGTTCTGAATTCAAATGCTTTGGCCCAAAACCTGGCTGCCATCACAGTACACATTTTTTGATGTACCAATATAGAATATGCTCTTTGGTCATCTTTCTTTTTTCTCTTCCCTCTAGCAACAGAGTCATATGAAGCTGAAATTAGTGTTAACTCTAATTATCAGCCTATGTATTAAAATCTTTTCTTCTAGGAGGCTGATGCTTACTATTCAATTTGTCTGTCAGAGGGTACAATGCAAATGAGTGCAACTCATTAGCTGCTAATCCATCATCTTCATATCACAGTGAGAACAATGACTGGGAAGTAATCCAATTCCACTCTGCATCTCATGTATTCAATGGCTGTTCTCCCTGAGCTAGGCTAACTTGCCAAAACGTAATGAGAGCAATTTAAGTTTTCAGGAAAGATAAAACTGGGGAACAATGTATAACCCAAGCTCAAAAACAAATTAAATTTGGCCAAAGGAGTGAGCCTGAACATAAAGTTAGGTTTCCAGGGCAAAGTTAACGTAAAGAGAATTGGGGTATCCTACAGCTTAACTAGACACACGTGTTACAAAGTACTAAACCATATGCCTGTTGCAAAGCAATAGCACCAAACAAAAGTAAAATTGTTTGAGAAGGGAAACAAGAGAAACATGCATAGAATGTTATTACACACATCTAAAATAAGAAAATGAAATGTCAGCAACCAGGCCAAACATATACACGTCACAGTTCAAACTACACTAAACACGCACAAAACCAACCACCATGGTATAGGGAGAAAATGCTTGTATCAACACATAAGCTGTAAAAGAAAGAAAGAAAGAAAGAAAGAAAGAAATCCAATCATGGGAAGATCCCTTCTATACATTTTTTTCCACATACCCCTAGACAACACATACTCCACTCCATGCTGTTCCAAACAATTTATGTGGCACTGGGCCACATCATAAAGCCACATCAAAAGCTGGAGCATCTCACCAGGAAAGCGGCAATCTGTGGAGAGTGAGACCTGCATTTCAGGGGTACCTGTGCTTCCTAGCATTCATTGGAATCCAAGGCAAATTCCCATGTCACTTTGGAAAGGTCACAGTCCCCCAGACTTCGTGGCTGAAAACATTTATGGGCTACCATGGCTTTCCAACAGCCTGTCAAAATGTTGTTGATGATGGGCAGTCATCTGGGAGTCACGTCCCATGTCTCTGCACAAGAGAGTGACTGGCAGCTCCTGAGGACCAGTGACAAGCCAGGAGATTTATTACTTTATCACCTGGTTTGGGTTTTTTTCAGTTTCCAAATATTATTTGTCTTCTTTTTCAAACTATAAATGCCATTTTCATATTTTAGACTTTTTTTTTTTTTGCTATGAAGCAAAAGAAAAATCTCTTTTTAATAAAATTTTCATTTGATTATTTGGACTTTTTACAGCCATTTCATTTTTAAAGTGACAATTTAAGGCTGTTCAGCCACAGCAGAGGTTTGTGTATACACAAGGACAATTAAGCGCTCTCTGAAGGACTTCTGAAGATACCTTAAATCAGTAAGGATGTAAGATATCCTCAGGAAGAAAAAGTCTATTATTCTTTGAGAAAACAAAATTAATACCTTCAATATAAAAAAGGGATTTAAAAAATCATCTTCCATACAAATTGAGTATATGTTTAGAAGTAATACGTCTTACCTAAGAGAACTGTCCATCTTTCACTTTACATGAACTCTTATTTTGAACAAACACATGAGGAATAACCTACTCCATCAACATAACCAAGAAAATTACTTTTGCATTTTTCATAGTCAATTCTGCCAAAGTCTACAGGATAGAGCATAACAGCAGCATACAATTCATAACAATTTCACAATCTCCAAAATTTTATACAACACAAGTCTGCAAATACTGATCATATGTAAGGCTTCAGCTTTTAACTCTGTTGCAGATTGTTCATTATTCCCTTTTTGCCTCTAAACCAGTAGCCACATTTCCACTGCATTTAAGATAACTCTGGATTTCACATATTTCTATGGTCGAGTAACTTTTCTATTACCTATAATACAAAAAATTTTATTAAAAATATGTACAAGTATTAGTGCATACTCCTTGCCCATTGGGCCTAAGAAGAAAGCAAGCATCTTTGGTTAACCTAGACTTCAAAAGTTTTGCTGATTTCTCAGGAAAGTACCCAACTTCTTAATGCTCAAATACAACTTTCTTGACCACTTAAACATTGCTTGGAACATGCAGTGATACCACTAAACCTTAAATTCACACCTTTTTTTTTTTGTTTCAATCCTTCTTGAGATGTCTTTGGCATAAGTTTGTTTATCCTATGCACTGATATATTCCCTTGTAAAATAGCCATTTTAAACACAAACCGAATTCATAACTGCAAAGCAACAACTTGTAAAGAGGTCAGGAAAAGCCCTGAAGCCTCTTATTCAAGCAGATGGCATTCTTTCTCAAACAAATAAAAATCATAACTTATTAACTTGGAAATTTTCCCCATAACTTGATTTCCAGAATAAAACATCTTCACTCTAAATCTGCGCATACAATTTTTCCAATCTAACCATTATGAATACTCCTTAAAATAGGACATCAGAATTTAGATTGCTTCATTAATGTAACTAGAAGGCAACTGTGACACTTATTATAGCCTAGCAATTATAAAAAACTAAAGTTGTAAAATTTTTAGGACACCTCAGACTAGACCCATACTAGCAAATTAAACATCAACCAGATGTTCACAGGGAGCAGAAGTAAACCTCTCCATTCTCTTACTTGAGAAACTTGAGTTCTCTCACTTAATCTTACTTAGAGATACTTAAGTATCTCTAGCTCGCTTTCAGCCCATCCCAGACAATTCTCAGGCACAGTTTAAGGTGAGCATGGGTCATCTACCATTCCCAGCAGAACTTGGCTGTAGCCCAATATGAGGGAAAATCATTTCAGAGCATGAATGAAGGCTCCTCTATGCCAGTGGACATCAGCGTCACAGAACTGTCCTAATCATGCTAATTTACTGGCATTGATGTAACCATAAAACAAGTTTTGCCTCAACTTTTTAATTCAGGTTTCAAAGTACTGCAGTGACTGTCCTGAACTCCTTAACTTTAATCCTTGCAAATATCAGTAATGCTGACTGCTGCATTCTGGAAGAGGAAATGCCTTCCTAAGACAAGTGGGGTACTGTGAGGCCAGGCAACAAAGAGACATAGAGCATATCAGATATATCACAGTTACTCTGAGGCAAATGTCAGATGTGCCTAGAAGCACAGTGCTTGCTGAAAGAAGAGTTAGTTACATCCCATTTCACCACTGAGCATGAGTAGCCACATGAAGCAGCTAATGCAGATTGGCTCATGCACTGTAATCTCCTGTTTTATCTTAGTCTGCAGCAACTTGTTCTTTTGCAACACCACACAGCAATTACAGTCCTTTCACACACAGACAGGCAGTATCAAACCCGTGATGCTTGTGAGGCTGGGCATTTCTGAGACGCAGAAGTGATCGTGTGCCCTGGGTCTTCCTGGATTACAGTGTACAAAACTCTCATATCCCATTGCAAGTGAGCCTGTAACTCCTCTGCACAGGACTGACCAACACCATCCTCTCCACAAAGCCATGGAAGAGCCATTTCAGCTGCCTTGGACAAACACTGTTCCCCTGAGCTGAACATCTGATCCAGCTGAACAACTGATTCAGCCTAAAGTGTATTGCTTGCATTGATTGCTTGGCTACTCAGAGTCTACGCTGCCTTGCTGCTGCACTTCCCTTCACATCTATCCTGGAAGTGGGAGGAAGATGCAGCAACTAGGCTCCTGGTGCGAGCCCTGATGTTCAGCTGGAGGAAAAGGTTACCAGGCAGCTGGCATCTTGGCAAGATTAACTAGGTTATGAATTTCATGATTATCTGTGAAGACACAGCTGTGCCTTCTTAGCTTCTACATACCAAAACAGAGGAGGCAATAGTCAGTAAAAGAAATCAGAATCTTGTGAACATTAGACCTGTATTTATTTCTTCTGTACTAAATGTGGTTCTAAAAAGGGAGGGCTTAGATGAACAATTCATCATTCAGAAATGAGCCACAGGAATTTCATGGTACTGGCGAAATGCTGTTGCTTGGAGACTCAGGTAGAAATTTGTCACCGAAGAACTACCAAAAATAGCTCAAGTGATATTTCATTTGGCATGAGGTCATGAAGGCAACATTCTGCAAGAGGAGATTCATAAATTTCAAAATCACAGGATCCCAAGCTGACCTTGCAGCAATGGGCTTTATGACAGGTAGGAGAAGCTTTAGTACCGTGACATAATGGCAAGATGCAGAAAAACTATCAGTGGCAACCTGAAGTGTTAAAAAAAAAAAAAAAAGAAAAGAAAAAAAAAAGTTGTAATGAAAGAAATAGTCAAGGACTGTCAGTAATGAAGTCTACATGAGAATGTATAAGACCATGCAAGAATCTTTTCCATACTTTAACACATACTTCAGTCTCATCTATCAGATGATCCCCTCCTCTAAACTAAAACATTCTGGGCTATACACAGCAGTTCCTATCCAGACCATGCCAAGGAAGTATACTGGCAGCCACAGGGACAGAAAAAAGCCATCTCTTGTCTGCTTGAACAACTCCAAACTTTACTTCCCAAGCAACACAGTACTGCAAAGAAATCTCTGCAAAGATACCCTGTTTAAGGAATAGGTAACAGAAATAACCACTCTACAGTGAGAGAAATAAAGCATTGTATCTGGCAGGAAGGGACGTAGCTTGTGCAAACAGACTCAGCAGCAAGGTGTTTATCAGCCCTGCTGAAGGAAAGCCACTGCTGAAGTGACAGCCACTGCTGAAGAGCCATCAGCCCTTAAAGCTGTCTTAAGGCTCCTGGGCACATCTCAAAACACCTGGGGGATCTGAATCAGCTACTGCCCCCAGGCTGGCCAAGCTCAAAGGTCATGGGCCCTGGGGCCAGTGTGTCCAGTAGCCTTGTCATCACACTGGGCACCCTGTCCCTTGCAGAGCAGCCTGTGCTCCCCAACTTCCTCACAGTTCCCATTTTCTTATCCAAGCAACACCATAGAAGGTGCTATGGAGAAGGGGAATCTCAGTTATGTTCCAAATCTTTATCACTGTTTTCATACATACTGCTTGGGCTGCCTGTGACAGTCTGATTCTGCTGGAATTTTTATAGAGTTTCCTATCACAGATCATTTTGTGGATTCTCCTCAACAGAGTGGAGGACATTATCAGTGTTTTCAATGAAGACAGTTACATTCTCAAGAGGCACTATCACAACCTGTCTTGATATTCTTGTTGACAGCTCTACATTTTATATGGGTTGTCACTGTGGAATAAATTAGTGGAATTTCTCTGGTTCTGGTTCTTTGTGAAAGTGGTACCATACTGTACCACTCTATCATGAATACAACTCAGTGTTTCATCCTATCAATTTTTATGGATATAAACAAGAAACAAAAAGCAACCTTAGAGGCAAAGACCAGAACCTACACTTTTCTCTCCTGCATGCCAGTATATAACTTGCTTTCCCTTCAGCCTTTTTACTCCTACATGTTCACCCAGTAACTCAGTTCTAAAAAAAAACATTATATTCCTACCCAAATAGCAAAAATACTCTTGTCATTCTAGCTGCAGATAATCAAAACTCTTCCTGCTCAGAGAGGCCTAAAAATACACCTAACTCTCAAACACTCAAATCAGTGCTATTCTTATGCAAATTCATATAGAAGCAGCATTCAGTTTTGGATTAGGTTTCCCTGGTTAGTAAACCACAGAAATCATTCAGGCAGTTTGCTGTCTGACCTTTGGCATATGGTGAAGGTGAATGCTAGGCAAAGGAAAAGAGCATCACCTCTGGGAATGCACTATTTCTGAGAGGACATAGATACACTAATACTCCTCATAAATTCAGATACCTGAAGAAGATGGCAGTGGTGGAAAGCAGAAAAATTAGACATCCTGACTTAGGCAGGATTTAGGACTGGATTTTAGGACTGGATTTTGTCCTTTGTCTTCTATATAGTTTGTTACGTATGCCCATACTGCAAGACATTGCTGAGTTTGCATTAAGGCTTTAGTACCTCTCAGACTTAATTTCCTGGCTGCACCAGACAAAGGAGCTTTCTGTACACTGGGTGGCCTGACGGGTGGACATTAAATCAGCATAACACTCCAGAGCATTTCTTACAAGAATTACAGTCTTTTCCAAACATTAATTATGTTTCCAACTAGCAATACTTATGCATAAAGTGTAAGCCTCTCCTAGATCCAAAGGGAGCTCTTCCCACCTCCTTAGTGTCTTGTTAAAGTCACTTCTAAGAAGTTTTTAAGTTGTGCAATGAATTTGTTTTATGGCTAGTCCCACTGGGTTGTTAGGTTAAAGTAATTAAGCACTGCTAATGATTATAATAAAAGCCATTATGCTCAATCACACATTTGATCCTTCTGTCAAGTCATCACACAATGGCAGCACGTTAATCAGGTTGGGATACAACACAACCTGCCAGGAAGGTACAGAAATTTCGCCAGGCAGGTGTAAACTACACTCTAATAAGAAAAGTTGCCATGCACATACCATGAGCCCAGGAAAGAGGACAAAATTACAAAGTAAGAAATTATATAGCATTGACAAACAAATAGGCAAAGCAAAGGATGGGTCTGCACAGAGGTGTCATGGTGCTGGGGGTGGTGGGTGCTTCTCATGGAGTGGCAGCAGGGCAAGGTCTGGCAGCCAGGACCCACCCCAGCAGGGACAGCAGGGCAAGGTCTGGCAGCCAGGACCCACCCCACCACCCCAGCAGGGACAGCAGGGCAAGGTCTGGCAGCCAGGACCCACCCCACCACCCCATCAGGGACAGCAGGGCAGCTCCAGGCATCAGCTCCAGGCTGAGGCTGAGGCAGGCCATGGGCCCACAGGTGGAGCCCAGCAGTGCCAGCCTGTGGGGACCTGAGACCAGCCGTGCTGTGGAATCACTGGAGGGTCATTCCCAAGGAGCTGACATGGGGTCCCAGACTGTGGGATACTGGTGGAGCCCAGTGAGGAAGCCTGGGACATTCAAGCCCATTAGCAAAACCAGCACCAACAGCAACTGTGATACCAATTGAAACATAAAAATAGCTTACTCCTGATGCCAAAAGCCCAGCATGTGAGATAGAATGCCCCACTTGCAGATAAAACTGTTGTCATACTAAAAATATCAGCAGCAACTGACACATGAAAATTCCTGTTTACAAACTCACGGGACAAACCAGATCATGAAAGATCCCACCCTTCACAAAACAGCCAACAGTGTCCATCGGGAAACCTTCAGCATGGGCAAGATTATTAGGAGAAGAGGCAGACAAAAACAAGTAGTTGCTGAAGTTAATAAAAATGCCATTCGTGCCTTCCAAATTAGAAAAAATAAATACTGCTAATTTGAAAAGGTTAAATCTTGAAATCATGAGTCAGTCTTTGTTTTGATCAATTGTCTCAAGATATAATTTAACAAGACACTTATCTGCATGATTACAGAATGTACTGTCAGTTTTTTGGACAAGAGTGGGGACGACTAGCATTTAACAGTGAGGATTTTGCTCCATATGTCTTTTTGTTCAAGTTTTAGAAAAATTTTAGAAGATCAATATGTAGCTACCAAAGAGTGAAAAATCTTAATGCAGTTAAGATTTCAAATGTCAAAAGTTATGTTGGATTTCAGAAAGGCCAGTAATAGTAGCTTTAGATTACTTATATTAAACATAACTAAGATTTATAAAACAGAGTAAAGCATAACAGGTAAGTCATATACAAACAGAAGAAACTGAAACCAAAGCTACATTGAACAAATATATATCTTAACAGAATAAAATCAGAAGACATTAGATACTAAGGGAAATTTTTGCTTTACATGTGTCCCTATTTTCTAAAATTTTTCCATCAATCAGATGCACCACAGATATTGTTAGATGATGGAGGGAAGTTATAAAGTATTTTTTTTAAAAGGACAGAGATTGCAGTGTTGATCCCTTTTCACATGAATGATTGGCAGTACAATCTACTCTGGAATCAGAAAGTCAGTAGACTAAATGTCCAGTGCCATCA
The DNA here is from genome assembly GCA_013399455.1 of Anthoscopus minutus. Lineage (NCBI taxonomy): Eukaryota > Metazoa > Chordata > Aves > Passeriformes > Paridae > Anthoscopus > Anthoscopus minutus. Next base: position 93,768 of record VWYI01040499.1, read on the forward strand.
AGTAAATAGGCACATGCTACAGGAAAAGTTTCTGGCATAGCAAAATTCTTAGTCAGATAGAAGCCCTAACCAAATAATGGTGGGATAAATCAGGATAAAAAAAAAAGAAGCAGGAGACTTAGTAATGATCAAAAGTAAAGAGGAAGCATCATACAAAAATCAAACAATAACACACATGTTCACAGATTATCAGAATCAGAGAGGTGGTGAGAACAGACAAGCCACTGCAAAGGCAAAGTATCTGAATGAATTCTTTACTGAGAAAGGATCTAAGCTTTAAGACAACAATTTGTTTTCCTTTTCCCACAGCCTCCTTTACAGAAAAATTACCAAGCTTCATCACAAGAAGAAGTCTCGAAGAATAAATTACTTAGACAGGAAATCTGAACACATCCACCTACAAGCAGCGTACATAACCATCTACTACCAACTAACTACAAATTCAGAATGGACTTAAGGCCCCAGAGAAAAAAAAACCGTTTATAAAAACCTACACTGTTATCCAGATAATTTGAAAGAAGTAAATGAAAAACCTTGAGAAATTGCTGGTGTAGCTCTGATCAGTTCCACCAAGAGTAACTGGAAAGCACAAATTAAAACATACAAAACCAAACTAAAATACTGGGAATACTTGTAATGGAAAGTTGTGATGTAATGTAATATAATGTAATGTTCCATAATGGAATGGAAAAGAGCTCCAAAGTCACTGAGATCAAGCTTAAAACTAACACTGGAGGTCCACCACTAAACCATATCCCCAAGTGCCACATCTACACATCTTTTGAATCCTTTGAGGGATGGTGACTCCACCACTTCCCTAGGCAGACTGTTCCCATAATTTCTTTTCTGATAAACCAAATTCCTCCATAACTGATTTCCTCTGAGTTAAAAACAAAAAAAGGTATGTGTATGGCTGCATATATATGTGTGTGTCTGTACATGCAAATACGAGGAATTACAAAAGCTAACTAAAACCGACAAGGATAAAAGGCATAATCATTTTGTAGCCTGAAAAATTACTTACAGAATAGTAAAGTCTTGAATTTTGGCTGTCTTCCAACATGAGAAAATAATATGGTTTTCTAGAAGTCAATAATGCATTCTACATTTACTAAAGAGCTGGAGAAGGCAGCAAAAGAAAACATTCAGTCTTGACTGATGATATCAATGTGTTCAGATTGGGAGAACTCCAAAATGTTAATATTCATATTCACTTAATGAAACTTAGGAGGATTATTAGAAATGGCAAGACAGGAAATATGATTTAAACAAAAAGTTAAAAAAACCTAAAGAAACAAAAACATGGAAATGAAAAACAGAAGATAAGCGTCTCTGAACTACCAAAACCATCAGTGAAAAACTGTTAACTGCATACAGATCAATAAATCTTATACTAGGTATTCGAGAACTACCTAAAAGCAAAAAAAAAAAATCAAAGGGAATCCTTAAATTCGTATCAAAGGCATACTACATAAAACAGTAACAACAAAAGTACTACACTCAATCACACACATCTCAAAGTACAATAGTAGGAGTACTGAAGAACATGTACAGCCATTAAATGCTTTAGTACTGTGGCACGGAAAGATCTTGTAGAAGCTGATATCTTTTTATCTTGAAATATAGAAGTAAAAATATTTTAACTAAAAAAAAAATGAAAATACAAAAACATTAATTAGACTCCCTTTTGCTTATTGCTACACTGACAAAATCAAATTGCAAGCAGACTCCATTATTTCATACAGCATCTAAGTCACTGGTCAACACTAACTATTAGGCATCAAGACAAATACTGTGATAATCTGCTTATTTACTAGAAAGAAAAAAGCAAATAAATCAACTTAAAATTATTTATCAGCCAAGTCATTAAGCCAACACATGGAAAACAAATCTTTGGCATTTCAAATGCAGTTCCCCCTCCTGATGCTTCAAATATCAGTGTATTTTATAATCAACTTGGCTGCACATAGCAGGGTGGGAGCACTTGGCAGTGCAAAACCAGACTGACTCTCTCACCCTGAGCCGCAATGGCCACACATTCAGGTGCAAGTGAGAGTACTGAAGCCAGGAGCAAAAGAAACAGTCATTTCAGAAGTGATCGTGTTATTGTCTGTCCCCCTCTCCCTGCACTTTCCCTGACAGGGATTAAACTAACTTTGAATTTCTCTCACAGTAGGACACAAGCACGTCAGTGCATGACCTGATACTCAAGTTCCAGTCAGGCTTGATCCTGACTCTAGGAACCAGCACATGGCCACATGGCCTGAGAAATCTCATTCAACACACACAGTTTTTACATTTCATTGTGATAAGGAAAAGCTCAAAGATGTCTCTACAGCTTCAACTACAGTTCAGGGAGCCCTTCCTAGGACTAGAGCCAGTGCTCCAGAGTGCTCTCTGTGCCTGTGGCAGGCAGAAGGAGAATGGAATAGAGGACTTCACTTTTTCCACCATGAGAGGGAAGGGACCAGCCTGATGAGGAAGTACAATTCAGCTCCACAAGAAGCTCCTCAAAGGAAACCATCTTCTCCCTGCACTTTGTAGGTGCAGGCCCACAAGGAATCCAACCTACAGCTAAAATTTAACTTAAAAGTAATGAAGGAAGGAAGAAAGGGGAGCCAAGGGTAGAGTAACAGAATCATACTGGGTCTTACAGATGCTAGGAACAAGGTCTTTAAAAAAAAAAAAAAGAGCTTCCCCCAGCCTCTAATGAAGAAGTACTCCCCAAAAAAGCCAAATGATGAAAGATTAGAAGCGAATAGACTCAAAGTGTATTAGATGAGGAAATGCAAAGAGAAAAAACTGGTATCCAGCACAAATTATACAAAGATCCATGAACAATTTAATAATACACCCAGACCTCCAACAGATGATTCACAACATTGCCACTGAAATGGCTACAATTTCAAAGTACATTTCAAGCTTAGAATAAAGATGATCACCCATTTGTTATTGTTATAGAATCAAATCCTTACATTTGGTATTAAATTGCAAATTATTGCATAGACATACAAGCTCTTAAAGTGCAAACTTAATTCTTTAAATTCTCCTGAGTATTATGTGGATCCCAAAGCAAAGAAATGCTTCAGTATGATAGTCAAAATGTCAAGGCATAAATATGTATTGTTTCGAATATAATCTTTATAAATTAGATTATAACTGTTTGATGCTGCTCAGTCCTACCATACACCCACTTTAAACAGCATGTTGGATGGCTGGACTCAGTGTAATCAAAGATCCAAAGGAAATATATAACCATAAGAAAGCAAAAGCAAATGTACAATTTAGTAGAAACATACAAGGTCTACAAGAACCAATGTGATTTCATTTAACACAATTTGCAACAGCAGAAATGAGAATTTGGGTGGATATTCTCAGAGGCAGGATAGATCTGGCCTCACAAGAAGTATATGGACTTCATTAACAAGGGCTCTGTTTTAAAATATTGAAACAAAAATACAATGCAAAAGTATCCTGTTGAGCATGGTAAAATTATAAGGTAATTTCATCAAGAGACCTAATCAACTTTGGCTTTCTTCCTGTGGCTCATCTGTGTCTGTTCTTCTCTCCTTTAAAGAGATACTGAGCCAAAGGCTGCTTTAACTCCAGTGTAAATTGGAGGTAGACAAAAACTTCCAGCAAAGCAAAATGAAAACCTCCCCAAAACCACAACAAATGTTTCTCAGTAATTGCTTTGTTAAAAATTAAAAGGTTACAAGGCATAAAGCCTAACAAGTCCGCTCTACAAAGAAAATTTCAGTATATTTGAAATGTATGTTCTTTTTAATTCAGAAATCAACTTTCTTTATAAATATTATGATTAATTTTTCTCCAGAAAAGACTTCATATTTAAAACATTTCAAAAACTGTATTTTAAATGCAGAACTAATCTGAAATGCATGGTATTATGAAATGGTTTCCAACAACAGGTTATGATCTCAATAATGAACTTCTAGTCATTGGAGGAAAACTTCCAAGGCACAAACAGCAGGGAAGAGTCAAATTGCTATTAAAGGCCATTGGGACTTGCAATCACATTGCTATATGTTCTTTTGAAAATATCCTGCTCTGAAACCATAACTACCTTAGCAATTCTACTACCTTATTCCCAGAAGTTATATACAACTACTGAGCAGTGGCTTCTCCAGACAAGTGCTCTAGTCATCTCCTAATTCCTAGGATGTAATGTAAACCCTTTTCTTGAAATTAAAAATTTATCCAAAGGCAAAGTAATTTAAAGCATTAAATATTTATAAACATCAATAGCTAAGTTCCTGACTCTCACAAAAATTAACAGAAGTTTTGCTTGAAAAAAAAACCCACAGCACTGAAAGTGTCATTTCTCTTTCAGAAAAGCTCTTTTGCTTGAATAGTTCAGGATGTTTTATCACTAATATTACTGCAAAATGTCTGTTCGAATGATTACACTCATTTTCTAATGCTGCTTCTGCTGTGCCTAGGAGACTTGTCACATGAGGAGCACACAGAGGGTAATCTGATCAGGCAGAAGCAAAGTCTATGAGCAGACTTTGACAGGATATCCATTTCAGCACCCAGCAAGAGGCTTTCTGGAACTTCTCTGTTCACCCATAATCTCATCTGCAAAATCCCTAAAACATGCCTCTGAAAGCTGTATACAGAGTCAGACTTTTACTCATTTTGTGAACTAAAACATACATACATACACCTCTCTAATCCCAGTAGAGAAGAGCTCTACTAATTTTAGATTCACGTGGTGCCAAGTGTCATAGCTGTCAGATAGCTGGATACCTGAACCTCAGTCCAAACTAATTTAGTTTTCCAACACAATTAGGTTATGAACCCCACTTAACTGCTGATCTGTATGTATATGTATTGCAGAAAACATCATTAAATACTGTAACTTCACATGTTAACTATGAAGCTGAACAATGAAGATATGTTTAAAAGCAAACCAAGTTCAAAAGGGCCATGTGGCTATAATCAAGAGCAGATTTTGGCCCATGCCACTGGAAAGCCCATCAGAGATCTAATCCTCCTTGTCTTACAGAAATAGTTTCACTAATTGTGTGACTGTGAGGTGCAGAATTTAACCCTCAATACATTTTCCTAGAATCTTCACCCTTTCACAGATTTATTGGCAGCTACTGGCATCCTGTACAAAATCCAAGGAATTAATAGATTACCACTCCACAGCAAAATGATGTACTCACCGGGTAAAATAAAATTAGATCTGGAACCACACTGACTTGCTTTTAATGCGGCTACAGCCAAACTGAAATACCCTACAGGAGGCCTGATTTTAGGAGGAATATGCCTTATCAAAGGACCAACTATTACTTGGGCCCTGGTCTTGGGAAGAGTCTTGTGTGGGTGTGTTTCCAAAGCCAATCTTTCCCCACAAAAGCACCGAGTCTGCCTACACAGATCAGCGTGTAAGATCTGGCTATTAACATGCCCTTCAGGATCTGACCAGCAGACTGAAGTGTCTTTGTAAGCATTGTTTCACCTGTTTGAAAGCTGGGCTGACTGGAAGCATTCAGTACATGAATATTTTCACCCACTGCAGAAAAACAAGGCTTTGTTAAATTAAACGGCTTTAATGATGTTTTACAGGAAACATTTCAGGCATGCAGCAATAAGCTGCATTCATATCTGACATTTACAAAATGTTATTATTTTAAGCCTGAACTTATAAAATACTTGCACTTAAATTCAAGCATGTGAATAAGCCCATTTTTATTTTATAAAGCAGTTAAGTCCAAGTACATGTTGAAATGGTGGAATAAATTCCTCAAATCAGGCATGTTTTACATAGCATAGAGGAAAAATAATAAAACATACTATAGTTTTCAAGCAAAATACCACTAGAAATTAGCCAAGTTGATCACAGAAAGCAATTACTAACATCTCAACCAAAAATATAGATTGAGAGAAAACAAATCTTTTAACTCAATATTGACTGAAATTTATTTTCCTTTTTTCCTCCCCTCATATTTCACCATCTCTTGGTTTTCATCCTGTAAAAAGAATTATGGAATACCCCTATGAGCTCTTTTAAAAAGATGCTACTAACTCAATGGGAATTGGGAAGTAGCAGAAAAGCAATGAAGCAGACCTTTGGTGTCTGATCCAATCCACATACCAAAGATATTTGAATCAATGGCCAAATTCTGTCTGCCTCAGTCAACCAAACAGGTACCTATTAAAATCATAGAGAAGCAGCCACAGTTTATGTATCCCATCAAACTCAGCTTGAATTTGAAAACAATGCCCAAATCTCAAGGCCTTGACACAAACAAACCTCAATGAATTGCCCAACATTCAGGTTCTTGCTGTTTTACTCCAAGACCTTCACTTAAGCTCTAGTGAACACCTCATACCGGTCAAATCAGCAAGATCTGGTTCATCTTTAAGATGAATTTACTCAAGGAAATAGCCCATCTTCAAGCGCTTTAAAAGTCAGAACTTCTTTAAATAAGGAGGAACGTTGAAACAGAGTAAAACTTCAGGTTTTACATTTTAGGTGGCCCAAGTTGACAACTAATTTTGTCCAACTTCAGACAGCTTCAATAGCAAAACAGCTATTATGTTTCCATCCCTAATTGAAGATATTTTCTGTCGGTTACAATTCTTCCTTTCCAGGAGGGTAACCGTGCTGTAGGAAATTCAAAGCGAACACGGGAAGCAACAAGACTGTCTTCCTGAAGATTGGCACAGTGGCAAAGACATGATTAGGTGACATGCAGCTGGATAATCCACATGTACCCACTAGGCAGCCAAAATAACTTTCTCATTTAAAAAAAAAAAGAAAAAAAGCATCAAGCCCAAGGCTAGATACTACCAGCACCTGAAAAGAGGTCAAAGAAAACTATCCATAGTGGAAACTACCTAATCAATTACTCACTTCAGGATTTCCTTCTGCATTCAAAATCAGACCCCTGAAGCAGAAGATCCAATTAGTTCATAGGTGAGAGCCCGGAATAGCAAGATTTCTGCTGACTAAAAATTCAGGTCCCCAAGTTCAAAGCATAAATATGGAAATTCAGAAATTCGCATATTCCGAAGCCAGGAGCATCTATCATGGCCCCTATGGTCTTTGCTCTATGAAGTCATCTCTGAAGAAGAATATCCCTGGACTAAATCTGATACGCAACACAATTAGGAGCCTTCAAATTCCTAAAATTCAGCAGCAATTCATTTTTAGATGTATAAAAACCATTCTGTGCAAATGCTTCCCTCTTGAAGTCAGCTCATAGGAGCTGGACAACAGGCATTTATTGTTTCTATCTTAATTCAAAACCTGTACCCAATGTCAGAACAGCTTTACTTGACACTACTCTCAGTCATTAGAACAAATGACATTGTCTCTGAACCCTACACAGGCAACAAAATGCATCAGATGACCTGCTAGCTCTGGTGCATCTCCAGTGTCTTTGTTCTAAGGATACAGAGCTGCTTGCTGTGCTTCAGCTGAATGTGTAGTATTTGAGATTTTTTTCAAAGCAAGAGAGAAATGCCAACAGTGAAACAGAATGTATCAAAGTTTAACAACCTGACCTGAAGCTTTGCTGTCCCCAGTCCGAGACTTACCCCTCTTTCCTACAGACACAAAGGCTATGTAGCAAGCCCAAAGTACCTAAAGAAGCGTTAATCAGGCACCCATTCCAAACAAAATACTCATGTGACACCTTTCCTAGCACTGGGAACAATTTGGTGTAGTCCCTGAACTGCAAGACTCTTATTTTTCACAGGCAGTCATGTCAAGCTGAATTTTCAAATAGATCTGTTTCCTATAGATGTAGCTGTATAAATCTACAGCATTAAAAGCTCTGCATAGCCCAGATAACCCTACATATTTCAAACTTAAGGGCTTACATAGTTAAAGAATGTTGTTAAATAACTATGATTTATTCAACACATAACTCCATGAATTAGCTCTTTTCCAGATACTGCATTCACGCTGCCATTAACAGATGTACCCATGTCAAAAGAGATGTCAAAATGGAGACAACCTAGTTACATAATTGTTCAAAATCTTTCAGAAAAGGGCTGTTGCAACTGCTATTCAAATAAAAGTTTACTACCTAAACTGAAAAATACATTAAAGAGTGACCATTTCAGAGGGATGATATATTTATACATATAAACTTGATTCTCAGTTTTATTACTATAGATTTATAGCAGAGGAAATGTAATGAACATACTGCATTTACAGCTTAAAATAATCATCTTCAGGTATTTAATCCTCAAATAAATAATAATGGCACGGAACAGTGCACCCTGTGCCATATGACAGAGAAGGCGTTTAATGTTTTAAAAATGAAAAGTGTATGAAATACTATTGGACATTTTCTTATTTATTAACAAGGCTACAACTAACAATTTTATTATATTCTGTTCCCAGGCAACCATGAGGTAACTTACAGAGCACCAAGAATAATTTTTGAAGTTCTTTACAACCTCTCAGACAACTTACATACAGTTTCTGAGAAAAAGTTAAATCTTTATTTATAATGACAAATATTTGTATGATTTCTCATATTACTATTCAGTCACAAACAAGATGTGAAATATATAAAATACTTCAGATAAATTATACTAGATGTTTTATTGGCACTGTTGTAATAAAGAGTTTGCCTTTGAATTCTTAGAGGTGCTACCAACAAAGAAGCAATTTTTTTCCCCTGAATAAGTAGCCAGATCCAACCTGATTTCTAAAACATCAGAGATAATGTGCCTTTTTTTTCCCTCATCAAAATGTTTTAGAAATACTGCCAAATAATTACTAATCAAGAAAAAAATATTGACAGCCAGCAACTGAGCTGACCAGGGATCAGAAAACAACAATCTCTTCTCCCATAGCAAACAGCATTTCTGTGGTATGTCAGATTTAGCAAACAGTTGCCTAATTATTTACTGTCACAGCCAGAGACATGATCAGCAGACAGAATTTGGAGATACACAAATATCCTGCTTTGTAAAGGATAAACTTGTAAAACAACAAGGTACTTGGTATTGCATGATCTTCAAGATCTGCAGCTTAACTTGGCAACAGAGATAGAGGAAGAGTAAATTTCACTTTTTTTTATGTTTAAAAAGTGCAGCTTTTATCTTCCTAAATCAAACTGCCTGAACATCTTAGTGATGTGGCATCATACGATCCCAAGCCTTCCAAGACAGGCAACGAATTTTGTACAGCTGACTCTGCTAGTTACAGTACTCAACAGCTGGGACATAGATAATTTGGCATCCTGATAATGGCCTAGATGAGTATGAAGCTACTGCAGACTGTAAAAAGGAAAAAAAAAATTAGCAGCATTAAAATTATAGATTGAAGCTCATTTTATAAAGCCAACATAGTTCACTTTTGATTAAGAAATTTACTAAAGGAGGTGTTTACAATACTGAGAAATTCAGAGAAACGGCACTCCCTCTTCAAAGTCTATATTGTAGCAATTCTTTTCTGATTAGATCAGCTCCCATAGCAAGTCATCAGAGCAACAATCACTGTAGTGAAGTCATACTACTGGGACTCGAATGGGAAATCATGACTGGCTTGAAAACATACTTCAGAAAGTAATGTGTTTTCCAGGTTCCCAATGTATCTTAATTAAAACAAGTCCAAACCTTTACCTTTGCTCCAAATGGCTGAATAAAGTCTACCTTGAGCAGCAAAACACAGGAGACCAATATACAAAATATGACACTAAAAACTAAGACAACAGACATAATATCCTTCCACATAATTTCAAGATTTGGGGCATAGGAATGAACTCTGTGTTACTCCCACAATGAGATATATTCAAATACTTTCAGAAAGTGCTTCATTTCTTACAGAGATGTAAATTAGTTCTCAGAGTTTATTTAATTAAAATCCTATTGTTCCCCTATGTACAAAACCCAAACCTCTTCATCCCTTTCCTGATAAAACTCCCATTGAAACTGGAGGAATCAGGCCTAATCCCTTTCCCAGGTTTTTAAGCAAATAATTGGTATGAGAAGGAACCTTATTAAACTTAATTCTCGCAGGAAATAAAAGGTGATCCAAAGCAGAAAGACAAGCTTTCTCACTGTTTATTTACAAAGTAAATAGTCTACTAGCTCCAAAATTTTGCAATAATCAGATCAGCTGTATATAAATTGAGGGAGTGAATGGAATAAAGATGTGCTTTTGAAGATGATGGCAATCATGAAATGGTAATTATTTCTCAACTAAAATGCACTAATGCGTTTCAGTACAGAAACGGTGCACATGCTCCATTGCTGCATTGACACAATGGGCAACAGACACAAAGGAGTCATTAGTCAATACTGCTAATGACACATGAAATTGCAAGTGACACTAGTATGAAGTACACTCAGATCCAACAAGTTCTCACAGTCAAAATAACCATCTGTTGAAGGTTTATTTTTCAAAATACTGCTACTAACAACACAGAATAAATAAAATCAATTATCAGTATCTTCAAATCAAGCTGTCTTAAACCATGCCACTCCCATTCCCATCAGTGGAAATCATTTAACAAAAATTTTCAGGACTGATTGAAGACATACAGCTGAAAAACTTCAAATATGAAATCTAACATCTTATTCCCTAACATCACAAAAGGGCTCAGCACTGCAAATATCAGCATATGCTGTGACATTCTGTAAAAACTATTTCAGGGATGAAGGTTCAGTGTGAACAGTTAACTCCATCCCTTTCGCATTTGGATTAAAATCAGAGCTGTAACACTTTTAATAAGCTTCTTCGGATTTAGGACTAGCAAATGTACTGAAAAACAGCAATGAATCATCCAAACCATCCGTTCCATCCCGATGTGCTTAAGAAATCAATGCAATTTTAATTTCTAGCAAGATTAATTTAGCTGCATGCATCTTCATCATGATAAATACCTTTTTCCTTATTTTTCTGTATTCGACGAAACTCATGCTTTTTCACGAACTAAGCTAGTACTTTGCCCTAGCCCAAAAAAATAAAACCCCAAATAAATAAATAAACAGGTAAAAAAACCCTGAAGCTTTAAATACGAATGCACATCAAGATATAAACCCCTGTATCCGCACTGCACTCGAAAAAGCGACTTTTAAACACACGAGAGCGCCTGTCACACACTGGTGAGGTGACACGGTATTTATAGCTATCGCGCAAGCCGCCCACGGCCGTTCCCCGCACACCGACCCTCGCAGGGACGCGGGGCCACCAATCTTCCCCACCTGGCCGCCAGCGCCTCCCGGCTCCGCAGCCGCCACACCCGGCGGGGCGAGCGGCCGGGCGGGCGCGGTGGCGCGGCTCCGGGAGCACGGCCCTACCTTTGTATCTCTCTAGGACATCTTCGTAAGCTTGCAGGTACTCCTGCTCCTCGGCGTAGAAATACGCGCCGGGGGACAGGTAGCCAGCCATGGCCGGGAGCTAGCCCAGCCCAGCCCTGCCCGCCTGTGCGGTTTCGGGCGGCCGGCAGCCTCGGGGGCGGCACAAGAAAAGCCCCGAGCGCAGCCTGCGGGGGGCGGGCAGGGGGAGGCGCTGCCAGCCCAGCCGAGGAAACGCCCCCGCGGCCGCTCGGGTTTCGGTAGCCGCCCCTCGGAGCGCAGAGGGGGCGGCACTAGCCCGGCCGCGGCAGCTGCCTCCGCAGCGCCGACCCCGGCTCCAGCCCCATGGCCGAGGCACCGCCTGCGGGGCCGGCGATCTCTACCGCCGCCTCCCGCCCGTCCCCGCCTCCCCCCGCGACGAGGGTGGCGGCCGCTGGGGCGGGGACGCGACGCCTGCACCACTGACGGGGCCGGAGGGGACACNCTGCTCCGGTGCGGTCCGTGCTGCCCTGCCCCCGGCCCGCCGGACCCCGTCCTGCGCACCCTGCCCGCGGGGGGCAGCGAGATCCGCGGGCAGCCGAGCCGGCTCCGCAACTCGCGGCTGCATCCTGCGGCTGCTGGGAGCCCTGCTCCGCATCGCTGCCCCCGCTAACAGCGGCGCTAGGATGGGTTACCCTGGAAATGGTGTCCCGGGAGAGACCCGCGGAGGCGCATATATAATCAGGGTGGTGGGAAAACAACAGCGATGTCCCCGGGCAGCACTGAGGACCGTTGCATCTGTCTGGCATTCATTTACAGGCATTTTCCGGCTTTCGCCAGGGTGATGCGGACCTCCGCCCTGTTTTCGACATCAATTGTCGCCGGGCCACGGACCAGAGCCTCCGGCACACCGGGGCGGCTCCGGTCCGGTCCCCGTCCACCCCGAGCGGACAAAGACGGGCGCCTGGTACCCCGCCCCTCGCGGAGCATCATCGGCCGCCGCGGCCTCTCCCCGCGCTGCGGGCGATCCCGCGCTGCTTCCACCCAGGGCGGCCGGGGGCTGCCGCGGCCTTCTGGGCCGAAAAAAGCGCCGGCCCCGCTGAGCCGTCCTCCGCTGTGGCTGCAGCCCCCAGCCGCTGATGCCTTCTCGCATAAAAGTTTAATAGACGCACCTGCGCGTGTTTCGGCTCGCCTTCCACACGCACCAGTTCACCCAGCCGCAAAAGGCAGCCAAAGAGCTTAGTCACCGCCCGCCGGGGCCGCGTTCCGAAAGAGAAGGGACGGGGGTCCCTCTGACCCTCGGCAGCCCCCTGCCCGGCCGCCCCCGACCGTGCCTTACCGGCGATGCGCAGAACGGCCCGCTCGGCGGGGTCCAGCACCGAGCCGCCCTGGATCTTCCGCTTGGACCGCTCGTGTTTGGGCAGGTTCCAAGGCAGCGTGTCCCCCGGAGCCGGCGACACCGTCCCCGACCTCTGGCTGAAGTCCTCCTCGTCGGAGAAATCGGCGGAGGACGACATGGAGCATCGGTACGACGCGTTGCCGGAGCTCTGCACGGGGAGACAGACAGACAGACAGGGTGCGTGGGGAGCAGCTCGGGACGAGGAGCCTCAGGTGGCGCCGGCGAACACCCGCTCCGCGTGGCGTGGAAAGCATCTCACGGGAAAAGGAGGATAGGGGAGAGGGCCGCCGCTCACCATTGCTGGGAATTTAGAGAAAGGGGTGCGTGTGCGGAGTGCCGAAGGTGATCCTCCAAAAAACAGCCGGTCTTTAGCGGGAGTTCATTTGGAGGGATGTCGGGGTAGAGCCATGGCCTGCGGCTGGGCAACCAGCTCGCAAATGAGCCTCCCACTTCCCCAACAATAAACCCAGCAGCAACAACAGCCGAAAAAAAAAAAAAATCAACCTTCCCGGCTACAGATCGATGGCGTTTGGCTCCCCCGCCAGGACAAGGGGAAGATTTGCCATCACCGAGCTACTGGTAAATCCGCCCCTGGGACAGACCCAAGCACACCGGGAGCCTTTATTACCGCCCCGAGCTTCTACCCCGCGCTCCCGGGGGCGGCCCGGCACGGCTGGGTAACGGGGATGGGTGGGAGGAGGGAGGGAAGGAAGGAATACAATTTCTCAGAGCAGCCGCTTTGGGCAGCAGGGCACGATGGGCAGCCCTCGGTCACACTTTGCCAGGCGACTTCGGCAAACAAACGACTGATCTCGGCGTATAGACTGTATCCTCTTTTAGGCTTCCCAGCTACTCAAAAAAGAGCTCTTCCAGAAGCGTAAATAAACACTGGTGTAGTGCAGAGAGAGGACTGCTGCCACGTCTGCCTTCCCTGTTTATGGTAAAGTGGGAAACGGAGATGAGAGGAGTAACAGTTCGGCACCATGTTTAAATTTAAGGTACATCATTAAACACATGTTATCAGGGACACAATGGACAGCAAGGTGCTGCTCCTTTTACTCTGTAGTTTCTGATTGAAGTTATTTGTTGTTTCTCCAAGGCACAAGATAAGAAAATGACGGGTTTGATTTGTCATTTCATGTGGGAGCTACTGTTGTTACAGCCTTTCAAAAGTGCAACCTGATGCTCATCCAATTATATTAATTTTTAGGAGTGTTCTGTTGTCAACTTTCACAAGTGTAGTAGAATCGTAGGCTCACTGAATTGTTTGAGCTGGAGGGGACCTTTAAAGATTTTGCTGGGGACAGGAACATCTTCTGCTATACCAGATTGCACAAAGCCCCATCCAACCTGGCCCTGAGCATTTCCACAGCTTCTCTGGGCAACCTGTTCCACAGCCTCACTGGAACATCATAGTGAAGGATTACTTCCTTATATCTGATCTAAATCTACCCTCTTTCGGTTTAAAGCCAGCATATTTTGCTACTACACATATGTTGCTGTTACACAGCAACAGCCTCATTCAGCCATTCTAGATTCCAGATTTGATACTAAACCAGATAATATTTTAGGCTTGCATTGTAGCCCTTTTCTTAATTTTATTTTTTTCTATAAAGGGGCTTAAAGGGTACCTTTACTCCAAGAAGAAATTTGTACTGTGATTGAGATCTAATAAAATGTATTTTTGCTGTCTGATTTTTTTTTTAACTGTCAGTTTGGAACACTTTGCTGTCCCAGCTGGGACTACCAGGGCCCCTCATGTGCTTAGTCAGGGATTAGGTTCCTTCAAGCCTGTCCTTAGCTCCAGATTTTGCCGTAGAAGAGAAAGTGTTGCCTTTAATCCCAGCTCTGAATATTCTGCTTTCAAGCCTGTACCTTCTTTTGGCTGATGAGCAGCCCTCAGTATCTTTGGATCACACAGATACCATGACTTCCATCTTTTTCACTTTCTGCATTTCTCTTATAATATGAAAGTTGGAAGGAGCCCAAATACAGTGTTGTGAGGTGCTATAGCAATAGTTTGTTAGTATTTATATGGCAGCTTGAAACATGCAATAACAAAGGACATTAGCAATTGCTATTGAAGTTTTGGGGAAAGACCTCTCAACTCTCAGATATATATTTGAAAGTAAGCAATTCATTTTATCCATAGGATTGCCTTTTTTCTACAAGAGGCTTTAATAGCCCAATTATTATCTTTCATCTCCTACCCGTAGAAGCCAAAAGCACTGTTGAGTGGTCATCCATTATGCACCATCAGTCTACTGAGATGTCATTTTTAGGGAAAAGGAGTCTGACTTTTAGTCAGCTCTGCTCCAGTACTGGAAGATAAACTCTGTGAGAAGACTCCACTCACATTTTATGAGAAACAAACTGAACAGGCAATGGTAGAGCAGTCTTTGGCATCTGTGTGTATTACAACTAGCTATCTACTTTTAGGTTATCCTACCTTAATTAATACATGCAGTAACTAAATGAATAATCAAAACCCGCTTTAGCTTTTAGGTCCTCAAGGACCAGGATGTTTCATTTTCAGAGCAATGTAGGAAGTTCAGAAAGTGTTTTTTCATAACAGCAAAATCTGGGAAACATTAAGAAATGTCAACTTCTAATTTAATTACAGTCTACTTTCTTATTCAGCATGGAGGTACTTCTGAGTAATGTGTATACAGAGATATCGAACACCTAAGTATTTTTTAGTCTGCTATTCCAAAGATGTTTATAATGAACAGAATGACTTTGCTTGAGTAAATTAACAGCTTTGATAAGAATTCTGTAATTGTTCCTCTTTTGTACAGGCACTGTTTTTGTACTACTCATCTCGCTGGACTCTATGTTTCTAGTATATGCATTTTCCACGATATAATTGTAAGTCCCAAATAAGCACTCCATTATCAGAGCAACGTATTAAGCAGTTTAAAAAATAGGAAATAATGCAAAACATCTAATGCAGTACTATTCTGAAAAAAGTTCCTGGCCCTTTAGGACAACACATGAAAAAAAGAAGGTTGTTATATTCTGTTAAAATCAAAATATGTAAGGCACTTCTGTTATTTCTGTACAAAGTACATTGCTGTGTGCATGTGAATACAACAGTTAATCAATACACAACACTTTTGAGGCCTACATGAGCAAAGTGTCTTTTATACCCCCTAAAATATTGATCATCCTTACTCAGCCGACTCTTAAGGACTTAGCAAGGATCAGGGCTTGACTGCTCTTAGCTTGAAGGCCTGTAAGGTCACAGCCCAGTTGCTATTAGCTGCTTATTCTCTGCCTCCAATTCTGCTTTGCTGCTGCTCAGCAGCCTGGAGGCCTCTCAGCAGCCGCTGTCGCTGCTCCGCGGGGGCGGCTGCATCCGCAGCGCAGCTGTGCGCGGGCAGTCCGGGCTCCCAAGCCCCTCGGTCTCCCGGGAGCTCAGCCGAGCGGAGCCGGCAGCATGCAGAGCCGGGGCTCCCGTGGCACGGCTCGCTGCCGGTGCCGCACGGGGGTGCGCGGCGCACGCCAGTCCCCAGAGCGGAGCGCTCTCGGCGGAGAGCCGAGCTCCCCGCGCCGCTGCCGGCGGGCTTCCACGAAATCAGGGGATTACAGCAGCCGCCTGAGAGCCAGGCTTGCAACTGTGCTGTAAAAGCGAGCTGGTTTCCAGTAGCGGGGATGATTTCAAAGAAGCATTTGGTACAGTTCATGTAAGAGGGATTCGGCCGAGTTCCAAGGCATGATTTCCCTTGAGAAGGGAAAGCAGCGCTGTTCGTCACAGGTGAGGCGCTGCAGGAGATCGGGTAAAAGCCGAGCGCAAGATGGTGTAGCTGGCAAATGGTGCAGAGTATTGCACAGCACCAGAGGTCAGGTAAGCCACCTGTAAATAAGAGCTGAAAGGGTCAAGAACAGCGCGGACAGTACACTGCCATTCCTGGGGGAGGAAGCATTAGCCGAGGTCAGGTTTTAAATTCGGTCCAGCGAACCAGCTGGGAAAAGCTGCCACAAGGCTGATACCAAATTATCCTCATATTACAAAAATTACCCTGATACCAAATTATCCTCATATTACAAAAATTACCCAACACTATGACACATCAGAGATTGTGCTGGCCAGCTGAATTCTAATCAAATAGCTTGTGCTTTCCCTTTTTGCCTTTGACTGTCCACTGCAGTGAGTCCTTTCATGCTGGTTTTTGGAACCAATGGGAAGACATTTAATTTTCAGTTTAGTTATGAGTTATTTATATTTCACTTACACTAAACTCACTAAACTATCTCAGAATTCCTGGAATATATATTTTTTTCTTTTATTATACTCGTCGTGGGAAATCAATAAATATCAACAGAAATGAAGCACTGTAATAATTATTTTACTCAGTGTGTTACAGCAAAATTCCTTCTAATTTAAAATAATTTAGAATATCAATTTCATATGGCTATTTTTGTCCTTTAACATCCCAGACTGAATTATATTAAAGTGGATCAAATTTAAAGTAAAATAACAAATTTAAGACAAAATCTAGGGCAACTGAATGTTCTCATTAGTAAATCTTTACCACTTTAACCTGGTTAAAGGATAATGCGATACAGAATGCAAAACATCCAATGTATGTAATCAGGCTATGTGAGTCCCTTGGAACTGCACATTGTCAGAAATGATCGAAATTCAAAATATACACAAATGAAAGTACAAACAAGGACAATGTAAAGCCAGTGGTGATGAACTTAAAAAATCACCAGTGGAGATGCAGAAATAGGAAATTAGTATTTTGCTTTGGTTCTGTGCCACTCACTTAAGAGGACATTCAGACTTCCAAGTACTTATATTATTAGCAAGTATGAAAATCACTACAGAGTTTCTGGGTTTGTATTTAAAATTATAAAACAATAAACAGAAAGCTGGAAGGCAAATACACTAATCTCAAACTCCTGATCATCCAGGGTCTGTCGCTATGTTAAACTGTCTTTGCAAGCAGGTAGGCTTTTCAAACCTCAAGACAGTATCTACTTCCTTTGTACAGAGAATTACATTCTTTCTTTCTAAAAGTAGGAGAAGATGGAAGTAAGCAGTGTTTATTCTAACGTGCATTTTTGAGTCTGTGATTGTATTTACACAAGGAAATTCTGATGCTTTCTTAGGCTTTCAAAAGAAGATGAGGTATTTTCTGGATGCTAGTAGGTCAATCTCTATCATTCCTCCGCTTTGAAAATAACATTATGGATGCAACTTTTCTGAGAGAAAAAGGTTATTTGAGGACATGAAATTCAAAATGGATATAGGGCTAGATCCACTTATGCACTTGGGTGTTGCAATACAGTTTTGTAACATCAAACTATGTTTATCAGATAGCCATCTAGTTATGTATCTAAAAGTGACATAGTGCAAAACTGAGCTTTGGTAGAACCAAGTAGTCAGAAAAACTGGTCACTCAGCATGAGGAAGCATCTCATTCTTTAGGGACATTAGGCATACCCAAACTTTCTTCTGAAACTGTTATGAAACAGCAGAGAGCACTGGGTTCCTTTGAACTCTAAGGGAAGTGAAGTGGCTGTTTGTCTTTTCCTTATTATCAAAAGAAGCTTGAGACCTAGGCTCAGACCCTCATCTTCCAGCAGCCAGCCCGGAGACTATTCCTTAATGATTTCCTGGATGAGGAAATGTTTTAAAAAAATAAAGTTTAATATTTCTCGATGTGGAATGGGAGAAGAGGAAGAGGGAGTGTAGCTGCTCCACACTGGAGCACGCAGCACTCTCTGGGGAGATGGAAGTGCTGGCCTCTGATCCCTGCTCTGACAACTGCTACTGCATTCTATTCTAAGTAGTAATTGGGTAAAATATTGAAGTAGTCCCTGAATGGGACATGTGCAATGAAGCAACAGGAATCACTGTGCGGCTCATGTATGAGTTCTGCAGAACTACACCAAATTTCAAGCACTAATACATTGGTCTGAAGTGATACCACCTTCTAGTATCTAAAAAACGAAATTAATGAGTATTACACTACAACAAGCAGAGTTTCTGCTTCAGGAGCAGAAAGTTTCTAGATGCTTCACATTTATCACATTTCACTGATGCTTCTCTGTTAATTGTGAGATTGAGCTGAGGGATCAGATACTGTCAAAGAAATCATCACAGATCTCGGCAACATCCACCAAGGAAGATGGCCATCATGACATAAAAACAAGTATGTTGCTGGGCAAGGAAAACCTGTGTGCTATTTTTTCTTTTTCATATGAGTATGTTGAAAAGCAAGGCGTACTTCCTGCAGCATAACCAAGACCTGCATGCAAGTGGGGCCAAATAATATTGTTTAATACCTATGCCAAAGCCATTAGTTCTTTTGAAAAGATTCTTAGTAAAACAGCTAACAAAAAATGTGGATTCTTTCTGAATGTCATTTAAAAATTAATATCATCATCATCATGTTGGCCATGATATGTTACATATTAAATCCATTCATTTATTCCTTGTCCATTTTCTCTACTTAATTTTCCAATGCAAATTGCAGGATTTAATATTGAAATAGATTAGTTACAGTATAGAAGCCAACAGAAATGTATTGAAGGTTTTGCAATGGGGAGATAATATTTTGAGTGGTGAGTGTCTGAGAAGTTATAGCATGAGGGAAAGGTATTTTAGTTAAGTTTTATGTTAAAATCACCAGGAAAATATAAGTGTTTTTCTGTTATCTTGTTTCAAAATTAATGTTTCCTATCTTAATACCTAAAATGTCAAGATTTTATGTTCCCAAAAAGATGAATTATTTCTGTATAGGAAATGTCTGTACCTTAGATGACTGTTGAATGTAACTGTTGCGACAAAACTTCCCATTATGTAAAAATTAATCTTGTGTTAGTTTTGAATTGCAGCTATTTTGTATTCATTCAGATATGGCAGACCCAAACCCCTTGCTCTGCCAGGCACAAAAGAGCATAACATGACAAAGTAACTAAGATTTGAGGAAGGCACACAGTTTTATTTGCCTACTACACCTACAAGGCCAATCAAGTAACAGAGGAAGCCTGGAATAAGAAATAATCTAGCTTCAAATCCTCTTCTCAACATCCTAAACTTTTTCTTGTAGACTGTGTTACATTATATCTTTATGTTTTAACAGTAAACTAAATTACTCTTGCTATAAAAGGTATATCAGGGTATGGAAGCACTCTGGAAATCAAAGAGCAAATCAAAGTTCTAAGTAGCTTTTGAATCTGTAATGGGCATAGATTGTTTTCAAGAAAAATAAAGAGGACATAGAAAAGATTTTTTTTTTAAATGGCATTAGGAAAATCTAAAACAGTACTACCAATATTCTGCTCTTAGTAATAGCAGTTAACACTCCTGACTTACAAGTTTCCCTTCCTGTAGAAATAAACAAGTTTTCAAACTGTTTCAGTTCATAGTTTAGAACTAAATTTGAAGACTCGATCCAGCAATCAACATTTAAGTATTCAAAAATATATATTCATATAATTACACACACCAGTTTTAATAATAATGAGATTTTCTCTTATAAAATCCATTTTGAGTTTCTTTATCTTAAGTTTGCTTGAAAATACTTCCTTCCCAAGGTTTAATTTTCTTGAAAATTTTTAGTCAAAGCTGACTGAGAAGCCTGAGAGCAAGATTATGAAAACATCCAGTAGTTATTTGTAAACAGTAAAAAAATCCCAGTGCTCTTTTTTTGAGAGGACTGTATGCTTTGAGATGGATACTTCAAATATGAATATACTTTAAGCTAGACATAAGTTTTTTGCCATCTTTGTTAAAAATCTGTCTACATTTTTCAGAGTGATAAGCCTTTGAGGTATAAATATCATCTGCTATCCCTGGCATCAGAGAGTATAAAGTAAAGCTTTTAAAGTTTGTGTTTGATCTCACTACTCTGACAAGAAAACTGCTGCAGAACCTCCTGCTGTCTTGATTACAAGTAATCTTCCAGTTGCCACCTCAACCTGATTCCCGGTCTTTTGGGAGTTTTTTGCAACAGCCATGTTCATTTCCTTAAAAAATCTTTTTTGCTTCCCCAATGTATCCATAAACTCTATCTCCTCTGTATAGCATTCTACCTCCTCTCATCTTTTTTTCCATTTTTCTGAGCAAGTAAACTTCTTTTAATCTCTCCTCACCTACTAGTAGTTCTCCTTTGCAAAGGCAAATTGTTTGATTTAACTATTTCTAGTGCACAGGTAACTGAGTTATTTTACCAGACTTCTTTTAACAAGGTTCAAATTTCTCAACTAAAATGTCTTCAGTGTATCATCTCTAAAAAACCCCTTCAGATTGGCACCCCAAATAAAGGGTCTCTCGGGGGTGTTAGGTCTGCCAGACCAGTACCCCACCATCACAGAATGATGAAGCAAATTTCATCCTCACAGCTCTTACCTCCATGCTCAGGACACCTACCATTCCCACCAAGGAGCTGACACAGATCCTTCCAGCTTGGAGACCCAAAGGAAAAACTATTCTTTGCATTTAATCCTTGCTTGCCATGGTTCCAGGTTGGTGGCAGTGCGGACAGGAGGCATGGAGAGCAGGGGAAGGCGGGCTCCAGACCTGAGAGGCAGGAGGCTGTTTGGTTTCTGCTCTCCGTGATTCGCTCAGCCGCACGCAGCCAGCAAAGGAAGAAGCTGTATGATGTGAATGTGGAGAGGACAAACACCGGAACCGGCGTGCTGCAGGAAAGGGCTGGAGAAATACACTGGGACTGACAGCCTGAGCCACAGAGCCTGTCAGAGTCTGGGAGCTGCAGCTGAAAAGCATTTGAGGGAACAGCAGGCTCTGTGCATAAGAGCTACAGGAGAAATGGTCCTGCAAGGTAACTGTTGGGATTAGTAACCTTCAGTGCTGGAGGAAGCAGACTGGGGGAGAGCTAAGGATCCAACATGCTGGCATGAAACTGGTACTGCCTCTGCAAGAGGCCTTGAATAAGGTAGTTTAATGAACAAGGAGGGTATGAACTGTGTGTGAAAAGGTTTCAGAGAAGATGGGCAAGAGCCAAGGAATGGAGTACGCAACCAGAGGCCACAGAGAGGCACAGAAATCAGAGACAGCTTGAACAAGTGCTTCAGAGCAATGAGAGGACTGACCAGGTGAACCTGGGAAGGGCTGACAGAGCAAGAGCAGAAGGTCCAAGGTCAGCATTGGAGTGAGGACCTGACAGCAAGGAAGGAGTTAGCAAAGGCAGATCAGGAGCAGGCTAGAAGAGACATGGCAGAAACAGCCACATTTTGGAAGAACGAGCACAGGAAAGCACATTCCCCTAGGGAGCATGAAAGGAAAGGGAAATTTCACCCTAATTCTGGCCATTAGCCAATATCTGAGAGTTCCTCTAGAAAAAAAATACCTCCTCCCCCGTGCTACTGATTCATATGAGGAATAACAATGCCATCAGTCTCTCCCTGAAATCCCTGAATATTCCATATTGCAGTTGAAGAGTCAAAACCTGCCAAAGAACTACACAGCAGAGCTTTTCCAGTTTATTTTTAGGAATAGTAGGAAATTAAACACAAAGTTCCTGTTAAAATATTTTTCTTAAGGCTGCAGATTTAAGAAATAAAACATTACCTTAAGGTTCACTATGCAGCCTTGGTTCAGCCTCTTTATCTGTATTTTATGATACAGTCATAACAGTCATATACTATTACATCCTTAGTAATTTTTAGTAAGAAAAAGAAAAGTCTTGCTCTTATTCAGTGCAAATGATGAGTGATATTCACTCCATAAACAGTTATTCAGCATTTTGTTTGTTGTCCTTAATTCAATGGGCCACCCTAGGACTTGACTTACTTCATGCTATTCAAATAATAGTGTGAAGAAGGAACTATTATTTAATAGACTGGTTTTTGGTGCTCATCACTACAGTAGTATCTGACTGCTTCACTCCCATTACATAGGATGCAAACTAAACCAGAAGGTCAATTTTTTCTTACCTAGGTCAAATTGAGATGTCAGGGATCTGACTTTTAAGAGCTATTAAAATTACATATCAATAATACTCAGACTACAGCACATACAGAGTTCAGCCGTGAATGGCAGCTTAAGAACTTCTATAAACCTAGCTACATGGTTTGACTCAGACACTTAGAAAATGGAAGATAAAAAAATATTTTAAACCAGTTGTTCAGCTAATTTACAGTGACCCTGTGCCCACCCTTCAATCTCCAAAGCAGCACTCACTCTTTTTAAAAAAATAAGAGATCCTATGTCTTCCTACAATCTCCTGTTTTATTCATTTATACACTTTACAACTTCTGCAGCAGAACTCCTACACATAAGAGTCATCCTAAGAGCACTTCCACCCTATGATAAATACAGTGTGAAAAATCAGTACACCATCATACAATTAAAGCCTGTGTGACAATGCAGATGCATAATCCACTGAATTAAAACTGCACGTGTAACCTTAATTCCAGTGCTTGATAATATCTGAATGCTTTTCTTTAAACATCATACCCATGTGTAGTGTTATATATAAATACAAATGGATAAGGGAGTCCCTTGCTATATAAAGATGTACTTTATGTGCCACAGTAGGATGTTACACAATACAACCCTGAAGAGTGACTCTTGTGGCAGTGAAGGAAAAGGAAACATCTGCATTTAGACTATAATTACTACGCATCTGTGAGACAATTACTGGTCATTTTAAGTTGTGTAAACAGTACAATCAACAAGATCAGAGCTGATTAATTTTTTTTAACCTGCTTTCAGCTACTGTACAGAAGTTACCATTTATAATCACATACTTAGAACATTTTTTCTTACAGTTAAGACTGCTAGCACATTTTAGCAGCTTAGGTTTCTATTACTAGCTCTCCCAGAAGGACACTGGGATTTAAAAGGAAAAAATTCTGAACTGCTAAAAATTTCATTTCTCAGTGAGGCTATGCAGCATGCATATAGTAAAATTTTATCAATGAACACAAAATCCCAATTAATAGAAATCATGGCAAAATGATGGTGGCAGAAAAAATTACTTGACATTTTTCAAGCCAGAGTTTCACAACTCTGTTTCTTTGATACAACATTTGAAGAATATTTTCTCTCATTCACTTCTAATTTAGTAGCAAGTTTGCTTCAGCTCTCAGGACCAAGGGTGCACTTTACGTCTCTTTGAACACTTTAGATCTGGCTTAAGCTCTCATCCCATTTTGACTAGAGAAGCATTTGCCCTGGGAATGAAAATTGACTCAGACAAAATAAAAAATGTATTAAATCAGCTCACCTATCAAGACAAATCCTGCTATATTAAAGGGCTTTGCCCACAGGTACAGGATGATTTGCAATGGTGTACAGAAAAATAACAGATTTGATGAAATTTTCAACCATGTAACCTTAAATCTAAGTAAATATATTCAAAACAAGCATGATCTGTCACCACAGGGAACAATCAATTCAAATGACCTTAACCCTCCAAATAAGAGCTAGCATTGAAGTCAGTTAAGGTCAATTAAGCAACAGACCTTTAAGAAATCCCTTCAAAAACCTACACTGCCTAGGAGCTGGGCAAAAGGAGTGGAAGAAACAGGCAATTGCTATAATGCAATGGATGAGCTGCAGGGTGGAGAGAGAAAAGCAGCCAAGAGGAAATCAGGAGCAGGCAGCAAGGGAGGAGGTCACAAAGGCTGGAAGAACAGAGGGAAAATGAACTCTTTGGGCAAAACTGTTTATGAAGAATTTATCAGTGAGGAGTTACTTGCTGTAAGAAAGGTAATAAAACACAGCTGTCCAAAAAAAGAGATGTAAACAGTTTCTTGGAGAAAGAACTAACTTCAAAGCCAACCTAATGGCCATGAAACCTTTCTCTTCATTTCAAACATGACTAGATTTGGCATTAATAGTCATATTTCCAGAGATCCTATGCACTTAAAATTAATTCCTTGAGTTATTTTAAAAAATATTTAAGATGGCCTGATGCTTAAATCTTGTTAAAAACTTTATGAAACCATCACCTAACAAGCTGTCAGGAGCTTCTCAAAATCCCCATCAATATCTTTTAAGTCTTTGTCCTAGTTTTAGCTGTGGTAGTTATTTTGATTCCTAGTAGCTGGTACTGTGTTATGTTTTGGATTTAAGGTAAGAGTAATGTTGATTACACACTGATGATAGTCATTGCTGAGCATGGCTGACATTGCATCAATGACTCTTCATCTTCTTATGCTGCCCTACCAGCACAAGAAGCTGGGAGGTGGCACAGTTAGGACAGCTGCCTCCCACTGATTGAGGGGATGTTCCATGCTGGATGGCACCATGGTGAGCAACAAAACTGGGGGAGCTGACCGAGGGGGCAACCTCTTGCTCAGGGACTGGCTAGGCATCAGTGTAGCTGCATTGGGCATCACTTGTTTTGTGCATTGTTTTATAATTCTTATTATTTTCCCTTCCTTTTGGGTCTGATTAAATTTTCTCTCGACCCACAAGCTTTGCCTTTTTCTTATTCTCTCCTCCATCCTGCTGGGGGGAGTGAACAAACAGCTCTGTGGTGCTGTTCATGTTTAGCTGCTTACCAGGCTAAACCATAGCAGTCTTAAAAATCAAAAAAATGCAGTTCTTATTTCCCTTTTTATATATTTATATATCCCTGTGTTTGCTCATTATAGCTGTGCTCAGATTGTCCTGAGAGAGGACTCGTGCATGTGTGTGTGTGTGCACATGTGTATGCAGAATCTGACAGCTCATAGCTTTGTTGTACATTTGAGAACATTAATATAATGTTAATAAAAATGCTGAAAGTGAAAGATGGTATGATAATGTTTTGCCAATTTTGCTTCTAAATACAATTCACAGGAGACATGATCCAGCATGAGCAGATGTCTCCAAAAGGAGGAAGATAAGAATGCAATCTATAGATAAAATAGCTAGTAGTTGGAAATAACCAAGTCTTGTGCAGGGCGATGGGCAATATTTGTATCTCATAAGTTTTAGGTCATTCAAATAGCATGTAAAGGACACAGTGATACTGGAAAATGAGTACATAACAACAGAGTAAGAATAAATGGAAATTAATGAAATGGATATTATTTAATGAGATGTATTAAAAACTTCTAAATGTCCCTGTAGAATAACTTCATCCATATAAAAAATATGCACTTCTCAAATAAAGTGTCAGAAATTAGAGACTTCTGAGATTCTATAAATTATTTGGTACCAGATGTTTAAAAAAACTCCTAAGTGTGTTTCAGACAAAAATCTAATACTGATTTTCCCACAAGTTCTAAGGTTTAAACGCAGCATTAAGTAAAAAGAAGGATAGCTGAAAGGACCATAAATGGGGCAACTTATGGTTTTACATGCATTAAAAATTGATTAAACTTTGCTTTCATGGTTTCTTCATCAGGGTATTCATAGTGCAAGTTTCACTTTAGCCATGGGATTAGTCTCAGTGGAGCCAAATGAAGCTGCTCACATCAGGTTTTTTTCACATATGACCTCCCAGACATCTGACCTCTCTCTGTTTCCCTTGTAGTGACTTGTAGTGATGTTGCACCCACCCCTAAGGACCTAAATTGCTTCAGCAAAGGCCAATCTTTAAATAATTTGAAACAGGTAAATTAGGAGATCTTGAGGAATACCTACAATCCGCAGCACTTCTGAGATCATTATTTGTCATCTGCTTATTCTTTGTAGGTTATTTCAGAGATACTTTCCTTTGTAACAATATTCAGTAGATAATCACCTCAATATATGCTGTTTCTACAGTTTTGGGGCAAAATAGATCATCTTTGGATGTGTAAAGTATGAGGCTTTTGAGTAGAAAGAGGGCTTTCACATCTGAAAGTGAAGAAAACAGGTTTATTTACCACCCTGTCTCTGTAGTCTCATCTAGCACACGTCTTAGAGTGATCATGACAAACAAAAGTGCAAATTTTGGTACTACATCTCATGATTGTAAATAATCCTTGGTGGCTGCATGAGTCAGTAAATTTAGGAGCTCTTCAAATCGCTTAACAATGGAGATGTCAAAAGATGCTGCTTTGACAACAACTCTTTTCAATTATGTTCATAGACATACCAAAATCATTTGACAGAACTTATACATCTAACCAACCCCACAGCTCAGGAGTCACATATGTTTACACAAACTCAAGGCTACCTATGAATAATTTGCAGTGTTTTATACTTTGCTTCACAGAAGAAGAACTATTTAAAATATAGATAATATTTTCAAAATGCTTGTAATAGAACTGTCAGTTTAAAATCTGCCCAGAATTATTGCTAGGCAGCAGCATGCTCACAGCAAGAGATTTTTGCACATCCATCCAGATCTTCAGAAAATGTAACTGCCTATACAGAATCAGGTACCCAGTTTGTGAAAGGAAGAGTATGTAACACTCCCTTGACTTGCATGCAATCACACCAGTCTAAAAACCACAGTTCTGTTTGTTCTCAAGAGCTCTCCATCATGTTCAAAAATTCAGAGTACACATCAGTAATATGTATCTGTAGCCTCCTCCATATGGAGCTGATGTAAAACTGTCACCTATAGAGAATGTCAGCACAAGTAATGCAGCCACTAATGAGAGGGTGACCTACTGGGCATGAGATATAACAACAGGGCCTAAAAGGGGAAGCCTCAGCACCTACACTAGAGTAAGATAAATAAAAGTGAAAATAACAATGATCAACATAAGCACAAAATGTATTTAATGTCTCTATTAATGACCTGGAAGGTGTAAAAAACAATTACATTTTCAGAGAAAACTAATGTTCTATTTCTGCAAACATCTCCTTGTGTAGATATTGAAGTGGAGCAATTATTGTCTTCAGCGGGATTATTCCCATCCAAACATTTACAACTAATTTAGTTCCTACAAGATCAGGAACAATACTGGAAAGATCTCAGATTGCTATGCAGGAAGTAAGAAATAATACAAGCAAATTCAGATAATTATAGCAGCAGCTAGGAGACTGCAAAACAAGATTTAGACACAACAAAACCAACCAAATACAAAATAGTCTAAATTAGTAAGAATAAGAAAGCCTAGCATCTAAATATCCACCAAAGCTTTTAATGAAATATCTGAAAAGTCTTTATGTATATATTTTAATATGACAACAAAACAGGCTAACATATTTCATATTTTTAAAAATTTGCTGGAGCAAGGAAAAAGCTTTCCATAAGGTTCTTGTATAGCTGCTTTGGAGATACCATTCTTGTCAGAAGAAAGGGGACAAAAAGACATGAGTAAGGGAAAAAAACAAAAATGGAGAACTGTTTTATGAGCAGAAATTATGTCTTCTGGTTAGCAGATACCATACATTTCAAAAGCATACTGTTTTCAAGTGATGACTCAGCAGAATATGGCCATAATGTAAACATTAAGACAGTTGATGATTTATTTAGAGTGGTTCAAGTGGGCAGAGCTATGAATATCAGGGGGGAAAAGGGGAAGGAAATTATGCAGATTAACAAGAGCATTTCTGGCACTGAATCATGCAAAACTGTACAAAGTTGAAGGTCAAAAGTCTCTCAACTTCAAGACATGGAGACTAAGCGGGATGAAGATGTAATAAACTGCAGGATGGACATCCTGGTGACTGCCTGGAACCTCACAACACTGCAGTGATTTGTCATGGCAATGGTACAAACCTTACTCACCCTGTCACCATGGCATTAATAATACACTCAGAATAACTTAGAGTGTCCATGAGAAATTAAATTGGTGACTTATGTTTTCTGGATTGTAGTCCAGTAAAAAAAATGTATTCTTTTTTTGGTAGAAATGTGCATTCATCAAGGCTGTAGAAGGAAAAGCTATCAAAAGAACTGTATAAAAGATACACTGCAATTTCAAGGAAATGACAATGGTGACAGCTGAGAGAAGTTTTTTCTAAATCCAGGATTTATTATATAGGTTTCACTGAAACCTAGGTCACAGTAGTAGTTCTTAGCAGACACAGCAGACACATGAAATAATACAAAAGTGAAGATATATAGTAACACTGCACATTTTCTATTCTTATTTTTTCTTATTCTACTGGTTCTTAAGTCCCTGACATATTACTGACTTTTGGAAAAAGCAAGGCTTTCTTGGCTTAACTAATCCATTCTTCCATGCTTGTTTTGCTGCTTACACCAGGTCCACAGTTTTAGCTATTTAATTTAGTGGCACTGATGCTCTTTTTCCAGTGTTGGTAATCAGTAGCAATGGTTACAGCCTCAGCAGTGACAGGCAGGCTTACCCTTGGCATAAGCCTACCATGGAAAAGGGAATAAACAAAAAAGGGAATTAAAAAAAAACAAACAACATCAAAAAAACCCAAGAGGAGTGGTATGGAAAATAAGGGAGTAAGGGTTGATGATGGAAGAGATGAGGGAAGGATAACAAAGCAGGGAAAGGACCAGAAATGAATAATGAACAGAGGGAGCCTGATGGGAGGCTGGAGACTAGTAAGACAAAGTAGTTCTAGACAAAGTAGTCTAGAAAGTAAGATAGGATGGGAGTGAAAGTGTCTCAACTGAGAAGAAAGTGACAGCAGATTCTTTAGGAAGAGTAGAAGACAAATCCATCAGAACAAATTGAACAACAAAAACATGAGCAGTATAAAATAAACCACAAACAGAAACAGGAGAGAACAGAGGAAAATGGGGACTAGTGAAGTGAAAGCAGAGGAACAAATTCAGATAATAGGGAAAAATTCTGGCAGTTGTTGGAGGCTATGACTTTCTTTGCAGAAGTTGCTTGTTCTCTCAGGAAATGTAATTCCACTAAGGAATGCTTCCTCAAACCATCTTTAGAGCTCACTGATGATTCTTGGTGCTCAGTTAACACTAATCTAGAAAGGCTGTTAGGTTCTGGCAACTTCAAAATAATGTGGTTTAGAGTATTCTCAATAATTACCTCTTGAATGCTACTGACTTTATAGAAGTTGCTCAAACCACATAACACTGGCACAGAAAAGTTATTCAGAAAATGTGTCAAAGCAATGACCTCTCATTAAAAAGAGAAATGCATTATGCCTGCAGGACAGAACAGGTCTTCACATAAATTTACATTAGGAACTGTATGTCTCAACAAACTCTCATATTTCCATACTAAGAGTAGGTTATCAGTATTAAAAAAACTGTGTGTTTATCAAGCTGAGGAGCAAAGAATTATGAAAATTTATCTAAGTTTTGTTGAGCAGAAAGATTGTAAACACTATATAAAGTAGAAGAGACCCCAAAACTAGTAATGATATTTAGTATAAATTTGGCTCAGTACATAGCATCTCTGTTAAATCTGAGTAAGTAATTTCAACAAAATGCACATTTGTTATAAAAACCTGTTAAGTAATATCACTATAAAACTATAAGATTAAATATCTAATTTGATTATAGTCTACAGTTTAAATAATAAATTTTAAAAATCAAAATTCTAAAAACTGTCTTCAAAACTGGATTATTTTTTAGAGTTACGCATCAACATTAAATACAGTATTACCAACTTTTATCTGGATTTTCTGCTGAATATGAGAACTGGAAAGGTTTTTTTAATAGAGGAAGAGAATATGAAAAGCCCAAAAATTAGAATTATATTACATGTCTCTAAGTATAAGTGCTTTTATTCCTTTATGTGCTATTTATCCCTAAAGGTAGGATACTTACAGGTTTTCGAGTTGGGGTAACTTGGACAGAATGGTAAAATTCTGGTTGGACTCGGCTGCTTTTCTTGATTTTTCTTTTTTTTACAGAAGTTTCCTGCTCACTTAGATGGTGAGCTTCTGCTACAGGCTGTGTTTCCTCCAGACGAGGTGTTACACGTCTCCTGGCATGGCGAGGACTTGATCTAAAGCCCTGTAAGGGAAAAAGTGATCATTGTGTTTGGCATCTCTCAAAAAGGAGCTGTGTAACAACAGCAAAATCACACAGGATCTTAACAGCAACTCAGGGTACATGCATGCTCACCTTAAATTAATATAATGTCCATATATATTGCATGTAACAATGAAGAGATGTTGCCAGGTGCTGTTAATATCACATTTGGTTTATATTGCTCATTTATCATAGACACAGCCATTAGAAGTAACTCCTGTTACTTTTCTTTACAAGCTCATGCTTTCAGTTATTTATACCTAAAAAGTTCTAATTTGAAATTTATAATTAAAATTTTCCAGGTTAATTCTTGGCCTCACGAGAAATGGTTTTAGGGAGCATAGGCTGAAAACACAGACTTTTTTCCTGAGAATGAAAGTGAAGAAAAATTCATAGGTGGCAACAATTATATCATATCATCTCAGAAATACAGGTATATTTGGCCAAATTAAAAAACTCAGGAAAAGCTGCCCTTCAGAAATGCATTTTAGAGGCTTTCTGGGAAAACCTCTGAGCATCATCCAGAATGCCTCATGGCCTTACAGAATTTCATTCCTTTAATGGCAACATGTATAATGCTATCCCTTTATTGCTACCTGCAGAGCATTTCCAATGAGCATTCTCTCATTTCACAGAGTTCCCCCATGAGCATGCACAAGTCTGACAAGGGCCATTTGTACTGAATACAATGTTGGTTGATATTAAACTTGGCCAGGTTGTCAATAATCATTCACTTAGTCATATCAGCTTTCAGAATAGGTGAGCCAAATCTGTCCTTAGTGACAGACTGCAGTTTAAGGACTGTATTTATTTTCAAACCAAGAATAGATGCAACAATTCCTAATTTTCTACTTTCTTTTTTTTTTCTCTAGTAGAATACCTCTGCTGAAGTCCTTATGCAACAAAGCCAGCATTTTAGAATCAAACTTCTGCAAGGTTAGATTTCAGATAAAACTGCAGAAATCTATGCTGTGAATCTAAATATCCTGAATTCCTGCCAGCAGAAAACTAGTGGGGGCAGTACATTTCCACCTAAATCTGCTACTCCTTTTCTCCCCACTTCCATTAGCTTTTTGGTTTTGTGATTTGTTTGCCTTTTTTTGTTGTTGTTTTAATTAGGAAATCAACCCAGAAGAGTTATGCTAAAATGCTGTTATGTTGGTAAATTGAAACAATCAAAAGTTTGGCTCTGTGGAAACTGGATTTCCTCCACTAATGTTCATGAGACTGCAAAGGAAGGCAGCAACAGTCTGTCCTGGACACTCAAAAGGACAGACAAACAGCTATCATCATTATTTAAAGGGGTTACACATTAAGTAAATATGCCCTTAAATGGCCAAAAGACACAAACACACGTTTACATACACATGCTAGTAATTGCTATAGATACACACTGCATGCAACTGATGATGTAAAAATGTTCAGGTGGAAAGGTGAAGTAAGCAACTTCCAGGGAACAGCCTTCTCCACAAGAACACTGGAGAAGAGGGCAGAAATAGAGCCCAAATCTACTTAGTCAGTCTGGGAGGTTCATGTATGCAGTGCATCAGGGCTGTGAAATACGTATGATGCAAAGGTACAGCCAAAATGTCTTGAATCTTTTTTTATGATGCCTCCTACTCTACTGAATCATTCCGTGTTTAGGTAAGGACAGACCCTGACACTCCACATATGAAAGGAAGCAGGGCCCTGCCCAGATCAACCAAAGCCAGCAGCACAGTGGAAGCCACTGCAGCCAGCAGATCTCTGCAGATTTAGGATGATCTCCAAACTTTCAAAGGTGTAAATCCCCGTGCAGCAGGAAAGCTTATTGCCCATTTTCTTTCTACACTGTGAAATAGCTAACAGATTCAACATGATACTAGGGGCTATTCCGGATAAGAGGGGAAAATAAAACTCAGGGAGCCTACTATACTGGGGCTTACTGCTTGTGGAAATTTTCTTTTAGGAAAAAATGCTAGTGTGCATCTGGGATTATTCCATAGCAAGTGAAAACATTCCTTAAGAGATCAAAACACCGAGCAAATCTATTCCAAGTTCTGAAATCAGAATAGATTTTCTAAATCTTAATACATTACGGTTTATTTACATGAGGGCCACTGGCCAAAGCCTTGTGAAACACCCTGCACTACTCCCTCACCATATTCCCATCCCATTAGCTGGATAAAACTCTTTGGGAAAGTATGTTTATATAACAGAAGAATCTGATAGAAGCTAAGCAGCTCTAAAAGTGCTTAGAAATGCATGCCAAATAGGGATTTAAGTATGCAGGTCTGTCTCACCAAGTGGCTTCACCTCAAAATATGTCTAGGTTTATTGATTATGTTTCAATATGGGAAAGCCACCTGTGAGTTCCAGAAAAATCTGTTTAAAAACAATGTTTTGCCTTGATACTTCGTGTATTTTTTCACTTTTGCTATTTATTTCTAGCTAGAAAACGGGATCTTTATCTCTTTAAGAGCTCATCTGCTTCTGTTTGCTGAGGCTCATTCTTCTCTTGAAGTCATAATCTGCCTGTGGTATCACAAATGGCTGCTGTGAGGAGGATTATAATGTGATGAAGGCAGAGGATCATGATTTCAGGTGGAAAATTAATTCTGTATCTACAAAGATAATGTTACAAGGGCAGAGCCCTCAGACCAAATCCCAAAATGCTAACTCATTCCTACAATGAGACTTTGCCAGAGCAAAGACGCAAATCTAGAAAATATCAAAATTTGGTAATCAAAAATGAAGACAGGAGTTAAAATTGATGTAACATATGGAAGCTGCTACTCCTATGCTCAGTGCAAAATTAGGGTGCCTGGTGATTCCTTCTAAACTGTAAAATGAACAGAAGCTTTTTGTGTCATCTGTGTTATTTATCCCTCAGTTTAGCCCAGAATTAAAAACATCATATTAATAAAACAATCAAAATAACTACCATGGAAATCACACAAATATTTGTTTGACAAAGACTATTTTAGATGTTAAGTCAGTGCTCATAGACGAGCAGAAAAGCGTTACAAAATGCTCAGGGAAGCACAGTACACCACCTGAGGCCAAATCACTGAGGAAGAGCTGGAGATTTTTAAATCACATGGATATTACAATGAGGTTGCTCTAACACTGTTAAGCAATTTGTAGCTTCCAGTATCATGGGAATGCTGTGTCATTGGGCAATGAAAACCTTTTCTTGCTCTTTGCGCTGGGAGGGAGTTGCTCATTCCCAGAATCTACAGCCTGACTCATTTTTGTGCCTGTAAAATTCTGAAACAAGGCAAACCAAACAAAACTTCAAACACGTATTTTTAGAAAACCTGTCTTCCAAATACCAAAATAGCTGCACAAAGATCTACACTAAAGTAATCTTCCTTAAAGAAACAGCTCACATGACCACCAGAACCAGGTTTAGACATATCAGAGGAAGACACAAGGCCAACTGACCCTGGAATTATATTCTCTGCAAAAGCATTCATGTGCATCCTTGCAGTTAAGAGTCTGTTGGAATCAGGAAGAATTATCTTCCTAATCAAAGTCTACAGCAAACAGGAATGGAGAGGTGTCTCTGGAGGCTGTTGCAGAGCCAAAGGCCAGTTCACTTGGTCTCAAGGGAGGTTTTCTGCATTAGGAAGCAGGCTGGGGAGATCAGCCTCTTTTAGCTGAAATTCATCCTTTTAAGCCTTCTCTGAATGTTGATTTTTTTTTTTTTAATTTGTTTTTTGTTGTTGTTGTTGTTGTCTGGTTGGATTGTTGTTTGGAATGGAGTGTGATAATATTGAAAGAACCTATTCTGTCTATCTTTATACTCAAAAAGTTGATAAATATTGCCAGCCTGGCCACTGTATGCCAGAGCACACTGTGTAAAATTTTCAGAGTAAGGTGTTCTGTAAAAAAATGCCTTATCCAGCAATATTTTAACTTCACACCTCTGATTCAGTGACTAATTCCTTGTCTATAGAAACATGTGTGGGTTTTCTCTGACCAAGTTTCAGCAGACATCCCTCCCCTGGTTGCCCTTTGAGCCACCGAAGCCATCAGGCCAGATGAACCACTCCCTCACAGCACCTATTTCTCTCCACTGGCCATACCCAGAGCCCAAACTGACCACTTCACTCACAGACATCCATACTGTGAACATCCAAATCAAATAGAGTGGATGAGACCCATGGTGACTAGGTTTTGGTCTGCCTTCAATATGGTATTCATCATTCTATACATATTTTATCATTGGAGTTCCTTTTATTTTTCTCCTTCTATATGAAATTATTCTGATCTCTTCTGTCACTTTTTTTCCTGTGAGAGTTTCACATTTCCTTATTCATGGATATTATTCTTGATGGACCCATGTAATTCAGTACAGTACTCTTATAAATTCTTATTACAGATGTATATAACAGTAGCATGTGTTTTTCTGTTCTGTTTAAACATTTCCCATCCCATCTTCTTTCCAATAAGGCTAGACATCTGAAAGTAGTCCTCACCAAACTGTTAAAAGTTATTCAAAAGGCCCTTTCTCATGATCTTAAACCTAAGAAAGTAGATACAGAGTTTAATATACTCAGCCTTGCATTTCTTAACAACATCATGTGTATTTATTTGCCCCATTTCTTCAGTATGATCTGGAATTTGATAACCAAAATATGTTATACTCTGCTGTTCTTGTTATGTTTTTGCTTATTCTCATTCCTAATTCATTCATCACAAAAACCAGGAATTTGAAATTTCCTGAAAAATTTGTCTAACTTTTGCTTTTATTTAAATCTACAGATAAGAACATTTTGAATAATGTATTGAACCTTTTTCTTTCACTGTCTTAGTTTTTCTGTATTTATGTTTAATTCTCTGTCTGATGCTTTAATACCACCATATGAAAACATCACTGCTCCCCCATGTGTGCATTATTGCTTTAGTGATATAAATCTCTTACTCTTCCATTCTTTCAACATTCAATTGTATTAATTCACCAGATCCTTCTCCTCTCCATTCTACTTTCTAGTAGCCCTACTGCCTTCATCATACATTATCTCTATTTTCATGCTTGATAAGAAGCCATAATCAGTTTTCATTTTTTCCAGTGTATATATATTTTATGTAGAATATATTGGTTATTGGAATTCTAATCTTGAGACCCAACCTTTCCTGCCAGTATGGGTTTTTGGAGTCAGTAGGCATTAACATCAATAGAGGTAAAAGTGCATTATCTGATGTCCAGCTGCAGTCAACAGAAATCTTTGCATTAACTTCAGTGGGTACTGGACTGCAGCCCAGCTTACTTGCTGGCAGACTTCAGTAAATCACAGAGAAAGTGCTAGCTTGCATCAGGCCACAATTCAACAGACAGCAGAACTCAAGCGTGTCTGCAAAGGTTTTTACAGATATTTGAGTAATTCCTGTAGATTAATGTGCACTAATAAATATCAAAGCCAAAATAAGCTCAGATATCCAACTTCATGTTCTTGCTTTTAAGGTTTGTGTCAGTGGTTGTATGTGCATGAGAATTGTCATCTGTTATCATTGTCAACTAATGGCCTCAAGAAATAGTCTTCAAATTGTCAGTTACCACCCATTTAAATCTTGGAAACTTTCATGTCTATGCAACCCACAACATCTTAGGGTCTCCAGCCATTAGTATGCGTAGCAACAAACCCTTCTCAAGATGCTGGCATTCTCAGCTGTTCTACAGACAGGCTGAAATAGAATTAAACTCTATAGTTGGAGTACCTACTTCAACTAAAATGGCACATTAAATTAAATAACTTTATTATATCAAATTCCTCTGCACACTGAGAGAAATTTGAGATTCTTCCTACTACACAGAAAAACATATAGATATATATATGCACATATCTATGCATCTGAATTTTGAGAATGGTTTTAAACTAAAAAGTGGCCAAGATTGCAATATTGCCCTCCTTCCTCTTCCATAAGATTTCAATCTCAAATATCATCAGTTAACCAAGCAAGAACCAAAGAACCAAAGAAAACACCACAACATTAACTGCCAGTTCTGCAAATTCCACCCAAAATCCAAGATTCAAGTAAAGTTCTCCAAGATACTTAATGTAAATTTTCTATCACAGGAAGGTTACCTACACTCACTGAGTGTATTACTTCATTAACACCCAAGGAGGATACAACTGCATTTGCTCTATTTTGAGTCTATCAGAGCTAAAAAAAGACTGCAACCTTTTTTTGTGTGTGTGATTCTCTTGATAATTTTTTTAACCTTACAAAGGGTTACTCCTATAAAGATCTGAATCAGGATTTAAAGCATAAAATACAAGATTTCACATTCAAATTCTCATTCCACTCCCTTATTAGCAAGCTTTCACTGATGCTGCTTTGCATGCCTTATGTTTATTTTAGGAGATATTATTCTTATCTTCTAAAATCTAAAGTCTAAGCAGTGCTGGAACCATTTCTCAGATATTGAAGACTGTGATTTGGCACATGCAATATTCCAAGATAGGTCCACATGTTCAAAGGCATTTAAAGCAATTGCTTTTTACATAACCTGAACAAGATTACTTTCCCAACCGAGTTCATGAAATAGAACATCAGTAATCTGATTTCCAGTTCCTAAGCAGACCCCTCATGTAAATACATAGGAGTTCTTGTTTTTAGGGATTTAGGTATCCTAGGTTTAGGTGTGAATTTAGAATACAGTGTCTAATAACCCATGCTATATTACACTGCTTTTTAACATTATATGTTTGTTTTTTCCTGTCATAGGGTCAGGATTCCTATCAAAGCACAGGTAAGTAGTAATATTAGGAAAATCTGATGATATGCAAACAAATAGCCAAATGACACACCCAGTCATGCCTCAAGATACCCTTTAAATATTATTTCCTGTCTAAGGCTATATGCCACAGAGGCTGGCCTGTTCTCCAAGCAGCCCTATCCTTCTCTGACAAGAATGCTTGCAGCTCTCCACAGCAGCTTTGCAATGGCTTGTCCCAGTTCCTTCTCTGTTACCTCAGGGCACTGCAAGCCTACCTAGGAAGGGAACAATTATTTAAGAAGTAAAAAAAAAAAAAAAAATCTGTGTGCTGCTTGATCCATGGTCTGCAAGGGAAGCTTTAATTTAAAATATACTAGCATGTTCCCTTTCCAGCCCTGCTTCCTCCATTTTCCATCTCATCATGTCTCCTCATCTTGGGCAGTGTCCAGTATATATTAAGGATCTGCCAGAAGAAATTAGCTTTAAATATTAAAAATATAGTAAGAAGCTGAAAAAGAGATTGCTAAACCATACCAGCGCTGCTAAACATCTAATAAAGAGATTAATTGCTCTCTTCTGTCCAGTGTGCTTGTTTGAAACACAAACTGGTAAGAGAATTTATCCCACCACAGCCTGTGAAGATGTGTCTGTACTTTTTCAGTTATAAAACAGATGTATGACTGATGAGAGATTTAGCAGGAATACATTATAAAAAGATACCTAGGCTAGAATTCAGATATTTATTGAGATAACTACATTCAGATACCAACAACACACTTGAACAAGATTTTGCTTCCTGTTATCACCAATAAAAAATGTAGTTGACACATTCAGCGAGGCTTGAAGAACCATTCAGCACATCCTGAAGCAGACATCAACACTAGGTCAGCTGAGTAGCTCTATAGACTATAATCTGTAAATGCCTACAGTGAGCTTACTGGGCTGCATAATGTTGTTTTTACAAATTCACTTTCCAACTCCTACTTTCACATGAAGGAAAGTAGTGGAAGCAGATCATAAGAGAATGATGGCTCAACTTGGTTGTATCATTTTGTTCTTTCTAGAACAAGGAAGAAGGATAAATACAATACCTCAGCCTGTCATGATTATGTATTTCAGTATAATTTGTGCTATTGATTTATATAACCGTCAGTTAAGCCTGTAGGATCTGTATTTCAGTTCTAGTCTGCTCTACTACCTACCCTACCAGCCTGAAGCCGACTGCTGTATTTAAACAGCTGAGCGGACAGGGGATATAAGGACACTGGCACAACTTGCAAGAAATGTGGCTTTGCCCAAACATCAAGTGCATTTAGTTTCTGTAGCTGATACAGTGTTTTCACACTGCAGCCTCGACTCATGTTTCATTCCCACTGATGAGTCAGGAACAGCAAAGCTTTGACTCTCCTTGATGCGAGGCAGTAGGGCACAAGGGAGCCCAGCAGGGGCTCAGACACTTTGGGTACAAGTATCCAGATGACAAGTACCCAGGCTCACTGTAGCACCAGAAGCACAAGGAATAAGCTCAAAACCGAGGCAGCTTTGCTAACACTAGACCAAGATCAGCTGTCTTCACTGTGAGCCTGACATGCTAAAGCATCTCTGCCACACAGTGCTGAGTGCTTGCCCGGGGAGGCTGGAGGAGCCCATGTGCCCACTCTCCAGAGCCTGAGACCCCTCCAGGCTGCTGAGCACGTGGAGAAGGGTGAGGGGCCACAACTCTGGCTGGCATTCTCTCATATCTGACGTGGCCAGGCCCCAAAAAGCCAGCTCAGCTAAATCATATCCTACATGAAAACATAAAGGTGACTTCACCCTGTGCTCTGCACATTCTTCCACAGCACATCAAAGGTGACTCTGCTTAAAACAGCCTGGGAATGGAAGAGAGTGTGAGTGAGGTTTCCATGCCCAAGGAAAACATATGTAACAGCCCTGGAGAAGCCACAACCCAAAAGTCATTCTACCCTTTTCATACTCTCAGCCTAAAGAGCTGAGCTATTTCTGAAAGAGCATCCACAACCTGATCTGTCACCTTTATAAGCTAACTACAGTAACTGAGAAACCAGTGCAGATGATTAAGCTTTTCTGAGCAGTCTGTGATCTATGGAGCCCTGTGTGATCCTTTCTGTCTGTAAGAACAGTTTCTGCAGGAGATGTGGTAATACATGTGCTCACTGCAAACATGACATCAGCTATTTAAATTCATGGTTTCAATCTGAGGTTTGTTTAGGGCAAAAGACAGTAGCTAGAAGTTCCTATTCTGTACACATGTCCAGTGGGTCTGTTAACAGGTGGATGGCCATAAGCTGTGCTCCCCCCTCAGCCCCTTGAAACCAGAGCTCTGTTTGCATGTTCTGGGATTGTGTGTTTAAATGGCACACAGCACAACTGAACTGCAGCTCATCTAAAACCCGTATTTCCATAGATAACAGTAGATACTGAGAAACATTAATATCTAAGTATTGACATCATAGCCATGAGGTTGTTGGCATGACTGTATACTAATGGGAAACTAAAGAGTAAGAGGAACTTTCATGAGGCAGTGTATCTTTATGGAATAGTTTTCTCTGTCCTGCTAGAGAGCCTTGAGGACGTGTTCATTTATAACACAGGTCCCAAGACCATGTCTGATGTGGACCACAACACAATGTCAGTACTTCTTTAGCTGACTGATGGAGCTTCCCTCTGCATTTCAAAGCTCTGCAGACCATCAGAAGCCAGAGCAGAGATACAGACAACCAGAAGGCTATATAAATACATCAGGCATTTGTACACTACACTGTAGTACAGAGTAAAAGTACCTGAGTTAACTTCTCTGGAGCTAGTTTAGCTCAGCACTCAAGCAGTCTGGCTACAGCAACCAGACAATTGCCATATACTTTATGATACAATTGCCAAACAGGCTGTTCCTCAGCACAGACTATGCTTGCGGGCTACCTAAAGGCAGCACTGCTGTGACTAAAGCTGACAAAGACTGATGGACAGATGACATAGAGTAAATCAAATCTCAATGATACCTGGTTCGCTGTGTGGCATACTCTGTTTGGGCCACATTATTGGATATGTTATGAAAAATGGACAGAAGTATTTGTCCTTATACAGTGTAACCCGTATTTATAGCTCTGGCTTCATTCCTATACGTAAGTGCTCTCATACATGTAAGAAAACAATTTAGTTCTTCTCTGACTTATCTTCCTTTGAATCTGCTCCTTAATTTTTAGACAGCTAACAGAAAAATAGTTTAAACATCCTGAGGGATAATCACGTCAAACACAAAGGTAAAATATCTTCAGGCTGATTCAGCTCTGTAAAGACAATGAAACATCCTTTCAATAAGTAAATGAATGTGTTTTTCTGGCTAGCCCTGCACAATTGTGGTGCTCCTTAAATGCATCACTCGGATGAAACAGAAGACTCAAATTCAGCTTGGAGGGTCTGCTGATTTCTCCTTTCACTGGAGCTGGACATATCTGGAGCAGTTTATAAATAACTGCAAAGCTCAGGATGAATTATGGTGCAGCTCTTCAAAGACTATTTGTTATTGTTTTGTGAGATAACTAGAACTGTATTTTTAGGCAACTGTCTCACAGTCAGCCTCTGAAGGGGCCTGATTATGGCAAAGGTACACTTAGGGATAAGTTTATGAACAATTTTCTTGGCATCTGTGTTGCCAAAGTAATGTATACATTTCCTGGAGATTGATGTACTATAGTTTTGCAGCCATTGTACCATAATGGATGACTTAGAAAATCCATTTGATCTTAAAAAACGTCATCAGTCTTGGATGAACTATTTCATTACCACTTGAATCACAACAATACAAAATCACAAGGCTGGAAGAGACCTCCAAGATCATCGACTCCATTCCCCAACACCTCAACTAAACCATGGCACCGAGTGCTACATCCAGTCCTTTTTTAAAAACATCCAAGGATGGTGACTCTACCACCTCCCCAGGCAGACCATTCCACTACTTTATCACTCCTTCTGTAAAAACCTTTTTCCTAATATCCGACCTATATTTCCCTTGCTGCAGCTTGAGTCTGAGTCCTCTCATTCTGTCAGCTGCGGCCTGGAGAAAGAGACCGACCCCACCTGACTGCACCCACCTTTCAGGGAGGTGTAGAGAGTGATGAGGCCACCTCTGAGTCTCCTTTTCTCCAGGATAAACAACCCCAGCTCCCTCAGCCATTCCTCACAGGGTTTGTGTTCCCAGCCCCTCACCAGCCTCGTTGCCTCCTCTGGATGCACTCAAGCGTCTCAAGGTCCTTCCTGAACTGAGGGGCCAGAGCTGGACACAGCACTCGAGGTGTGGCCTCAGCAGTGCTGAGTGCAGGGGAAGAATGACCTCCCTGCTCCTGCTGGCCACACTATTCCAGGATGCCATTGGCCTTTTGGCCACCAGGGCACACTGCTGGCTCATGTCCAGCTGCTGTCACCAGCACCCCCAGGTCCCTTTCTGCCTGGGCATTGTCCAGCCACACCATCCCCAGCCTGTAACACTGCAGGGGGTTACTGTGACCAAAATGCAGGACTTGGCACTTGGACTTCATTAAACTTCATCCCACTGGACTCTGCCCATCCATCCAGCTGGTCCAGATCTCTCTGCAGAGCCCTCCTCCCTTCCAACAGATCAACACATCCTCCCAGCTCAGTGTCATCTGCAAATTTACTTATGAGAGACTCAATACCTTCATCCACATCATCAATAAAAATATTGAAATAGACTGGATATATACAACCTTGCAGCAACCATTCAGTGTACTAAAATGAAAAATAGAGGGGTCTGCAAAATCCAAACCACCAAATGTTACTCCTTTGCTACAGACATGGTTAACACGCACTGACACCCCTCCCAGAGAGTCTTTTCACAACTCCTATTTGTCTTACTGGTATGTTTAGGCCCACCTGGGTTATATGAAGTCAGAATTTATAGTGGACTGTAGAACTCGTACTGATTTTTTTTCCTAGTAGTTTTAGACCTGTAGGTTTCAGTGGAAGCATTCATAGGAAACTTGCCCAAAATATGAGTCAAAATTAAATAAATACTAAGTGATACTGTGTTGCTTGTCACTACCCACTGTCACCAATACCTTCAGCTCCTGAGGTGATAGTATCTCTAACATAAAAGGTAAGATAAAGGAAAACTGTGAAGCTCAGAGAAAATTTCAGGCAAAAGATATAGAAATATGGTCATTTTTCCTCAATAATATGAAAACTGCTACTTTAGCACTTAGCACAATTATCCCTTCACAATTTCATAAAATCCAAACATTCGTAGATCCTGAACGAGAACCTTCCTT
Organism: Anthoscopus minutus; assembly: GCA_013399455.1. Taxonomy (NCBI): domain Eukaryota; kingdom Metazoa; phylum Chordata; class Aves; order Passeriformes; family Paridae; genus Anthoscopus; species Anthoscopus minutus. The sequence goes on from VWYI01040499.1 coordinate 136,224, forward strand.
TTCAATAACACCAAATCAAATGAAATTAAGAATTATACTGTTCAGATTAATTCCTTCCTGCCTAAGGGCTAGAAGCTTACTTTCCTTTTAACTGAAAGGTAAAAATCTCACACAATGACTCCAGAGGCTTCAACTATGAGGAAAACTAATTCAGAGAGAAATTTAAATCACAAGAAGTGGCAGTACCAGCACATTAAGCAATGTGTTTAAATTGCAAGGTACAGGAGACTTTCAGACCTCCTTCTAAAGCATAAAATGAGACAAACTGGAAAGTACCAAGCCCAAGCCCACAAAGTACTCAGAGAAAATTCCTCTACTTCATGAAAAAAACAACTTCTCCAAAGAGCACAAGAAGAATGAAATTAGTGAATCATTGATAGCCTTCATATTTTTTCAATAATAATTTTAATATTATTATTAATAATAATAAATAAAAGGCCCAACAATGGATCATAGTCCCTACTTTGGTAAAATTCTCACTGAGTTCTATTGTTATTTTGGTGTGGTTTTGGTTCAGCACAGACATTTCATTCTACAACTGATTCTCAAAATAAAGACAGAATAGTGCAAACAACTACATCAAAGTTTGGTGTATCATGTAGCAATGAATATTTCTGTTGGAAATTTACTTGTTTTCTTTTTAAAGCAGTGGCATATCTGGGTCTTCCTGAGATTAGGAATATTTACTATTCTGGGTGTGATTCTTTTGTGGCTTCATGGGATTTCTACAGTACCTGGGGGATGGAAGGATCTTAAGAGCAATTATAATGAACCTGAGGACTATAATAAAAAATATATTAAAAATTAGGCCTGATAAACTTCAGATGGTGCCAAGTGTTAGTGAGGAGGTGGAGACATCACTGTATTATCTCAATAAATTCTCACATCTTCCTGGTTCATTTTTTCTGTTATTAAGCACCTCTAACAAAGACAGATTTTAACCTACTTTATATTCATAATGATTCATGCAAATTTACCTCCTTTTGAGGCAGGGGGTCATGTGTTTAAGTTCATTCTATAATAAGTAATATCTACATAGACTTATGATGTATAATAATGAGGCATGTTTTGCAGAGGCATTAAAAATCAAGGCCCACAAAAATGATCTGTGGATTCAATTCACCAGCAGCATATAAGGGCTGAAAAGGACCATAAATACATTTTCAAATTTTGTATCTACCCTTCCATAGCACACAGTGTTATTTTTTATTGTGTGGTTCAGCCTTAAAGGAAAAGGATTCAATAGTTCTCACTGTATACAGACAATGAAGGCAAAGCTGTGGCAAAGAATCTCAACATAAATTTGCACACATCTATTTTTTCCAAATATAAGGCTTTCCTGGCAGGCAGTCAATCATGCAGGAATTGCCAACGCTCTGTAGATAGGGCAATTATAATTCTCTGTGCACTGCTGCTAGACCACCTGCACGTTCACATGTGATGGAAGTCAGATTTGAACCTAGCTCTCAGGAGATGAATGCCAACCCACTGTTGTTTACTATCAGCCTGTTTTTCATGATCTTTTATTATAATTAAGAAATGCTATTTATAACTATACCTGACAAACAACTAAGCATGGTGGAAGCTAGATGTACCTTGTTCTATAAAACTTGGAGTGAGATATTAACTTAATTTTGGGGGTGGGGGGATTATGAAAATCCCATATTTTCATATATCATGCTTTGCTCTCATCATCATATTATAGTTGGAAGTGCATAATGTTTTGTGATGATATAGACAGAGAATTTCAAATTCTGCTTCAGATAATGTTTCCAATATTTTTATTGGAAGTACGCCTGTAGTTTTTCATTAATGAATTCTATTATTAGATTCATTAAAATAACATTTTACCTGAAAAAATATTGGAAAATGAAAATTTAATTATGTCAAATGAGTCATTGTTTCTCTATCAAAAGTCTCATCAAATAATGAAGGGGGAAACAGTTGTACCACTTTTTTAAAAGGGCGGTTTAGACCACTAGCTGCAGTATTACTATATCTAAACAGAATACAGAAAATTATGAAAGAATATAGTAGTTACTCTAGCATGTTTCATTTAATGGAAGGTTCTAGGAAATGTTTTGAGTTCATCTGCTTCTGACTGGATGAAAAACAAATAACCACAAAGCAATAAAATAAATTACTGAAGCTGTAAAAATAAAAATAAATTACTCTGCCAGCTTCCCTCTAAAGTGTCACCATGCAGGATAGCATGTATTTCAAAACATTACATTTCATCTAGGACTGAGTAAATTTTACATGGAAACTGAGCATTTCATATTGGATAAACTAAACACTGAAAAAATATTTTGATTTCCAGAGGGACACATTTGTTTGTTCACTTTACTGAAGCACTGATGAAGAACACTCTCAGGCTTTTCATGGTTTAAAGATAGGACACTCCCTATGGCATCTTCTTTTTGTGATAGTGTGTACAAATTTCAAAAAAGTTAAGAATTTAAAACCTATTACCAATATGAACCATGCCACAAAAATGTTTCCCATGGACACTTTTGAAAACATTAGTCATAATTGGAAAATTTTCACACCCACAGCAGGGTAAGGGAAAATGCAAATAATTTAAAACAAAATATCGCTTGTGTGCAACACTGTCTCTCAAGGCTTTCAGAATAATAGGCAATGGCATGAAGATATGCCTTAAATCAATAGCAGGAAACCAGGCAAGAGAAATATCTAGACAGGAGCTCTACAGGGCAGAAACAAAGTGAGTACTAAAACAAATATTATTTTTCATATTTTCCCAGCAATTATGCTCCTCATTCAGAATCCCTAGGAAGTGCCTGGGGTTTTTGTTATACTTTCAGCACTGGCCTGTAAGAGTTTTGATTCCCCTGACCTCTGAATACAAAGTCACACACTGAGGTGCCTGCCAAGCAGGTTTGTAGACTGGATCCTTCTGGGATCTCCCGCGGCAACGTCCAAGCCAAGCAGGCAACTATCCTGACAAGGAGCAGGGCTCAGGTGAGGGCGGTGGGCAAAGCAAGCGAGCAGAGGCTCTGCAGTCACAAACCCGACCAGCTCTGCACGTATTTACAGCGAGGTCAATAACTGGGCTCAGGGCTGCTTTTGGATGCAGGGAGGTCTGGCACGTACAGTAAGCACAGCTTTTCTCCAAGTAACCAATTCCTTTGGGAATGACACAAATCAGCAGGCCGGTTAGGGTAACACAGATGAAGAGCTCATTTTGTGTTGGGAAGGAAAAAAAATGGGAAGAAGAAATGGAAAATGACATTATGTATTTCATGCAAAACGAAAAGTTCGATATATGATTTCATTAGCAAAAGACCACAACAATATGTACTCGGGTAAAGAGAACAACTTCTGACCTTGAAATTGCGTGCTAAATAAATTACCTCAGAGCGAAAGTGATGAGTTCTCATGACAGCATCTGGAAGGGAAGCAGAAAAGACACACGGGCTCCACCAGCTGCACCTCGCATTTCGCCCCGGCTAACGGGTTTACCCCGCCACTCGCCCTTTGGCGCACGCTCCGGGACGGCTCTGGCCCTTCAGGCACAGCCGGCAGCTCCGCCCGGCATTTATATTTAATTCATCGGGAAGAAGTTCAGCATAAAGTTCTGCTGCGCTTTGACAGACCGAAGAGGGCTGAGGGGTTTCCCAGCATCTCACCACTCTCCCTCTAGCCGAGGTTTCGCTTAGGGATGGGTGGAGACAAGGCTGCCGCAGTCCTGGGCTCGGCTTGAATTTTCTTTAAAGCCTTTGCCCGGCTAAACGGTGGCAGAGCGGCCCTCCGCCGGCAGAAACCTGGGGATGGGCCGGGGACACCCCCCTCCGCCCTCAGGTACCGGCAGCGTCTCTTACCTCGGCTCCTTGAGCGACCTGAAAAGACGGATTTGATGGGATGCCTCCCTTTCTGGAGCCTGCGGTGCCAACAGCAGAAGAATAAAATCGTGGCAATGGTCCCCAGCAGCAGCAGGAGCAAGAAGAGGGCGCACTGGATGCTGTAGGGTCTCAGCAGGACCAGGAAAGCCGCGGCAATCATGGCTCAAGCGCCCGGCTGCCCGTGTGCGTGCGCGGGTCTGCGGCGAGCGGCGAGGGGCCGGGCAGCGCCGGGCAGCCTCTCCCCCCGGCAGCGGGGCGGGCATCGCCNGGAGGAGGAGGAGGTGGAGGAGGAGAAGTAGAAGAAGGAGGAGGAAGAAGAAGAAGGTGCCGCCGGTGTCGGGAGGGAGGGAGGAAGGAACACGCAGCGGTGCATCCCGCCGCCGAGGGGACTCGGCCGGTAACATCACCACTGGAGCTGCTGAGAGAGTCGGAAAATGGCTGCTGCGAGGTAGCGGGGGGACCTCCCGTGGGAAAAGAGGGGCTGCGACCGAGGGGCGCGGGGTGTCGGCAGCGGCGAGCGCCCGCGCAGGTCCGTGGGGGAAGGGGATGTGCGGCGTACCCAGGACCCGAGGCGTTGGTCGAGGCCGATTTCGTGGCGGGGACAGGGATTGGGAAATGATAATGACATCCATCCTGACAAGGTGACCGGAGCCTGCGTGAGGTGCTGTCCCGTGTCCCCGATGGCGGCATTAGTCGGCAGCCGAGTGCGGGCGGGATGGGGCAGTGCGTGCTGCCCGGCCGTGCCCCTCGCGAAAGGCGCCGGGGCTGTGCAGAGCAGCGCCCGCAGGGACCCGCAACGCGCTGCAGCCAATGTCAGCCCCGTGCCCTTCGCTCACCGCCGGGCCGCGGATGGTGCGGCATCAAAATCCTGCCACGGATTTGCTAATGCAGATGGTAACCAGAGTTCACCTATTTCTGCCTCTGTAGTTGTTACTGTAGTAGTCCAGACTTTCAAAGACTGTTTCAGAGGAGTTTGAAAATGCAGTTCTAAACTCTCTCACAGATACAGAGAAAAAAAAATCACTTGCTGAAAATATAGCCAGGTACCATTTTGCAATATTGCATTTACTCACATTACTGGGGGAAAAGGTTCATTCAAGGCAGAACTCATGTGCTTTTCATGCATCTTTGATGTGACCACATAAATCTGAAGACATTTGCAAAACTTCATAGAAATAATTAAAATATCTGTGTAAGTATTGGAGAAACATTGAAATGTTACTGCTTTATATTACTGACATGGAGGTACAGGAAAGCATCTGTGTAAATTTAAGTTAAAGTAAAAAATATGCAAGCTGGAAAGACAGAGAGGGAAATGTATCATTGGTAGCTTTAATAAGAAAAGGAAAAATAATTAGTAAGATTAGTAAAATTAATTTATCACTGGGCTAATAACATTTTAACATAGTAATACTTTACTGTACCCTTAAGGCTAAGAAAATTTGTTAGCACTGAAAGATGCTCACGCTAGCATGGTGTAAGTAAAAAAAGAAAGGGGATGGTGTAAGTAAAAAAAGAAAAAAAAATTGGATTTAGGTCTATAATAATTTATTCCAGGAATTTTGTGTCATTTTATGCCATACACCAGCAGAGTCAGCCAAAATAGTCTGTCCTGTTATTTTGTAAAATGGAAAGTTGCTATATTGCAGCCATGGATTTGAAGCTTACCCTCACTGCCTAGAAGCAGCCAAATGCTGGAAGGTTGTGTTGCATCACGTGGTGCAATATTGAAATCTTTCCTAATACCGCAGTACACTGCAGTAGAATGGTTTTAATGCAGATTACCTGGAGATTATTCAAACAGTCCATGTTACCTCACTGAAACATGAAGCAAATTGGTGTGATCTTCCTGGCACCGTGCTGCAGTGCCACGCTGCAGGACATTGAGGGAGCAGGAAACTTTTTGACATATTTAGCTGTGCACTGATTTATTGTTTCAGAGTGGGATAATAGGGCAAAAGTAGAACGACAGTGACTGCACGGTAAATCACAGAGAACTGAGGGGGGACAGTTCTTTTCACAGTGTTCTCAGACAACAGTGCATAGAAATCATCTGACAGAGAAATCTCTAGTGAAAGCTTTTTAGTTTAAGATTCATAGCTTTTCCCTTCTAACAGAGCTCACTGGTGTCTTGAGGATAATGTTTTTCTGAAAGGATGTAATAAATTTCATGACAGCTGCTTAATTTTTTTCAAATGCAAAAGAGAGTACAGTTGACTACAAGAAATGCTGACATACATGATTTTTCAGAGTGCTGCTGCTCTAGGCTTTGAGTCAACTATCTCACACACATCAAATTGCTGCTTTGATTTTCTTTATACTCATTACTGCTCTGTGCTTGTTAAATACTGTAGAGCATGATATTGTGGTTAAAATATTACTTCTATGGTGAATAAAGTTTAAATTGCTGAAGTCGCTACACATTAAAAATAAGCAAATTATATGTGGGCAGATTTTTTTGCCCCAAATAGTAATAAAGAGAATTTAAGAGAAGTTTTATATTTACCACACTTTTAATCTAAGATTTTTTACAGAATGTTTTTTAGGGGACTTTTCCTAAATCTTAAGGATGACAAACAGAGAAGACAAAAGAAATGAAGAGAGAAGGTTAAAACAAAACCTCTCATTTGAGATTTGACCTCAGAAGGGAAATCCTGGAGGTGAAGCCATTGCAGAGAAGAAGTAAAAGAAGGTAACAAAGTCTTGAGACTAACTGTGATCATGGGGAGTGGAATGGGAGGGGAGGTCAGAAGTCGTTGAGAAGTGGAATTAAGTGCTTTATAATCTAAGAAGGCAGTTACTGATTCTGTAATATGCAATCTGCTGCCATTTCAGAGTACACATAATGTGAGTGTACTTTTTCAGAGTTGTGAACGGGTGGGATGTAGGGTCCTGCAGATGCTCGTTTTGATGGGGACCACAGGCAAACAGAGCAGTGACAAAGTCACTGGCATAGCTGAAGCTTTTGGCAGAAGTGTGGGAAGCAGCCTTTCCCTTGAGCAATGCTGAGGGAGGAGGTGGTGATAATTAATTGGTCAGGAGGATGAAAAAGGAAAGTTCTGCTTCAGAGAAGCCACATAGAAGAGGTGACCAGCAAATGTTTAGAAGTGGAAAGGCACAGGAGGATGTTTCTGTGGTTACAGTTACTCTTGAATGCAGTTTACCTATTTTCCCAAGTTGCGTGAAGTAGGGAAACAACAAGGAAATTGTATCTAACTCCTGCAGTTTAATGTAAGAGTCCAACACGGAATGTGCTGTAGCAGCAGCAGCCCTCCTGCTGGGAGACAAGGCAGTGGTCCCCTGAAATATTCTTTCAGCAGGTCTCTCATGATAGCCTTAGCAGTCTTGTGCAGCAAGGCTGAAGGAGGAGATCCTTTCTTCCCTTACCCTTGTCCTCCTTGCAGAATTGCAGTACAGTCTCTGGGCCAGTGCATATTCCTTGATAATTCAGGTGATGGTCAGCAACGTCTTTTAAAAGAAACTAAAAATCTAGCTGAGTGTCATAGGTTAGGCTGACAGGCAAAAAAAATTGCAAAAAGAAAATGTGATGGCACTTTGAGTGGAGAAACCACATCTTCAAAGGTCCACTGACCTCCCCCAGTGTGAGCCATGGGATTCAAGAGCACTCCACAGCTCTGTGAAGGCACCTCTCTGCTCTGGCATACTGAGGTTTTGTGGACCTCACTGTGCAGCTGTAAGACTTTCTGTGAGCTGAGGGAAAAAGGTCACATGCTGGATCTGCTGATGTGGACATAAGAATATGAGATGATACGTGAAATTATTTCAGAAAAGTAGCTGAGTGAGTGAAAGGGTGAGATCATCTCTTTTCACTGGTATGTAGGTATGCTTTAAGGACTGTGTTTGTACAAATTAATTATAATTGAGTAAAATATTCTGCCTTAATGACTGCTTAACTGCTTAGAAGGGTTCTTTAATCATCTAATACTTTCTAACAAAATATTTGGGTTTTTCCTCATCAAACAAGGACCAAAGTAAATACAGTCAAAACCAAAGAGGCAAGCAAATAAAATATAGAAGATATCACAGAATCTGAGTGTTATCGACTTCTTTTAATGAAATAATTGACTTTCCCCTTCAGTATTCAACTCACAGATTATATGATGCCCTCAAAGCTACACTAGCAGCTTAAACATACCACAGGAAATGCTGTGAGAGTTTCTGGTAGATTAATAAACCTTATAAAACACTTTCTTCAGTTGAAAGAATGACATTTGTTGGCTTGATGTAGGCAACCCATTCAAAAGAAATCTGTGATGTGAAATTACATGTTCTAAATTCAGCAAGGTTATTACAAATTTTCATCCTGCAAAACTTGCTAAATTGTTTACTTCATACAGTGCTTTGTATGGTTAAAAGGCATGCTAGCATTAGTTGATTCTCACAATATCTCTTAAATTAGGTAAATGTGTATTATTATTTCAGATTCATTGAAAAGAAAAGGTGAACTATAAATTTAAATGTTGTGTGATTTACCCAAGACCAAACTCTGTGATTCCAGTGCTAAGACTAAACCCCTCCATGGCAGGAACATTTTGTCTTCTGCAGGTGTCATAGGTGACCACGTAAAATCAAATTCTTGTCAGCATATGAAGGGGTAATTGTCCTTGTTTTGTGGGTTCAACAGCTCAAACAACTTGCATGTTTAAATTCCCTCTGATTATTAGACTGAATGTAAATCAAATGGAGAATGAGCCATACAGTTGTACACTCACAGCTCATAGTGTTGCTGGGAAAATGCTGGCAGGAATTCTGTGAGCATAAATTTGTAGACAGAGAGGCTGTTCTTGAGTCTAGATAGCAATATACTGCTGAAGCTCCTATGGCACTTTTTTTTTTTTTATTACAGCAGCAGTGTACCCCTTTGTCCTTGGCTGAAATTTGTTCTGTATTCATTTTGGCAGTGTTTAAAATTGCAGTTGTCAGTCTGTATGTGGCCTAACACCCCAGAGGGAATTACACTTCATTAGTATTTTAACTATATAATTGAAAGTTGCTTAAGGATTTTTTTCTTACTGATATACAATACCAGACATTCCACTATTATATTACTTTCTAAAGTTAAGTTGAACTGCATACAATTAAAAGACATTTAATTTTGCAGGAAGGGAAAAAATAGCTCTGGTAAGTTTTGAGATTTTTATCCTTGCAGGGAAGATGCGTTGCTGTCAATTCTCTTAAGTGCATGCAGAATTATTCTTAGTTGAAGTAATATTCCCTGGAGTAAGAGGACAATATATATGTCTCTTTTTCTAGTTCATGACCTTTAATAGTAATGCAGATTTTTTTTTCTCCTCCTACTACCAAAATGCTGCAAAACCAGAGCAACTGGGGAAAAGCTTTGGAGTAAAAGAACAAGCACTTTGAGTATTAATCAGGCATGACTTCTCATCTATGATCACACACCTATGACAGCCAGTAAAGACATAGAAATAGAAATAGCAAAAATGCTGCTTAGTTATTAAATACTGACCAAAAATGAAGCCTGGAATTTTCTAGCTGTAATTTTACTTCTTTGCCTTTAAGAGTTGAATGGAGAATGCCACCAACAGTAATACTTTGGGGTAGAATGAAAGATACCATTTCTACTACCTTATAAAAAGATTAAGATGCATCCTCTTATAACCTCTCATATCAGAGGGGTTTTTTAATAAGTCCAATTTGAAAATGCATTAGTTGCATATGGAAAGTATATCTAATGTTTTTTCAGCCTTTCAGGAAAAGGCTGTTTGTTATTTGAACTTGTTCAAATTTGTTCAAGCAGTTATTTGACTGCTTGTGCTGTTGCAGGGAGCATGTGAACAATTATTGCACCTAAGCACAGATTTGCATGTGGCCAAACTTTCTGTAATTATCCTATAGATATCTTGAGACAAGATGGGTGATGCATCACTGTTCTTTACTGTTTGTAATTTGGGAGCTGTTAAAATGGATTGCATTGGATTACCCAAGCCCGGTTATAATGAGCATGGCCAAGTGTTTGGCTTAACAGAGCCATGTTGACTGTTTCTCCTTCCAGGCTACTTATTGCTTCTAAGTGTTTGGATATATTAGCTTGTGTGGAAAGAGCTTTCTTGGGATTCTTCAAAGTCCTGTAGCATAGGTATTTCATCTAGTTCAATAAACAGAGAGCTTTATTTCTTGGTCTGTATATTAATATATTATATTGTGCATAGCATTTGTGATGAAGCAAATTGAAGTGAGAATTAGGTCCCCATCTGTCAGCTGTGAATAAAGCTGAATATACTATTTAATAAAGATACTAATCTGTCATGTAGAATTAAGATAGTTTCCTGCATCTTTCTTGACATCTGGATACCTTAATGTGAATCTTTTACTGAGTGTGGGACTAAAATACAGATAAATAAATGTACGTGGTTTATAGGCATATGAGATATCTAGGATCCTGTTTAAACTCAGCTAAATCATTGAGGCTCAGAGAACAATGCATTTCCCTGAATTAGTGTTTAGTGCCACTTGAGATGCCTGGAGTTAGCAATCACCATTGTAAGCCCAGAAAAGGGTCCAAGCCCTGGGTGAAGTCTGTGCCCATCAGAAGAGGCAGCTGGAGGCCAGGCATAATAATTTATGGTATCTAAGATTGCACTATGCATTTATTTTTCAGTCACTGAATTGAACCCTACAGCAGTTGAAAAAATCTGAACTGCTCTCCAGGAAGCTTTAACTGTGTTGTGCGGGGGTTTCACACTTACGACTGTTGGAGCTGCTCAAGGCTGAGATCTCCAAGAGGATGACAATTGTGATAAAAAACCTGTGGGAGATTTGTACTTCTAAAGTAGCAGCTGAAGGCCAAGTAAATAACAGTGGTGCTAGACACCTGCTTAGAAAACCAAATTGACCCCTGCATCTCCAGTGATTACAGCAATAACTTATGACACCTGGTGCAGCAGTGACACCTAAATGTAAACATCCTAATCTAGAACTGAATCCTGTACTGAAAACCCAGTAATGATGCTATCTTATTGTGAAACCCATTAAAATGAATGCCATGTATCGCTGATAGCGGAATAAATTATTTGTTAGAACAAAAGTTTAGTACTTCCAGACATAGTAAATATACCTGCTTAAAAAATCATTATTCAGCCTTTCCTATCACTCAATTTAACAAATAAAATAATTGATTGATGTAAAAATTAGGGCTTTTCCAGTAGATTTATTCCTACAAAGGACTTTGGCATATTTAGATATTAATATTATTTTATAGAACTCCTACATTGCTAGATTGTAGGAGGAGGGCACTACTGTGAAAAATAAGAATGGCTACATTAATTCTTTGGATCATTCAATAGATTTGAGAATGTGATACAAAGTTTGCACCTACTTCTTTGTGTAATCCTGTGAGTTGTAAATGCTGCTAAGGCTTTAAAGTCTGGGAGGCCATCTGGATAAATAAGGCCAGAGTGGCTGCTTTACCATGAATAGCACCACTTCTTAGAAAAGTATCTCAGGTTACCCCACAGCAAGTCACACCAGGATAGTGATCGCAGTGAGGAAGTGACCTCTTGAATATCAGGAATAAAATCATAGAGTTTTATCCTTCTTGTGGAAGGCAAGTGGGATCATTTCTGTGCATTTATGGTTTTAAGAGTTGCAATAGTGTTCTGATAGATGTTCCCCCAGATTCCCTGCTGAATTTGGAACACAGAGATACTGATGATTCTGGAAAATCTGTATTCTGTATTTCTCAGCTGAGAGCAGCAGATTTGTGCTTTTGAATCATCTTTTCCCAGAAATGCCCAAGATATTGCACTGTAAATCTTTTGAGCATTAACACACTTTTGTATTCTGACAGCACCTAATTCCACTGAATTCATTAGTAAGTCTTACCCTGGTTTCAGAAAAAAAAGATTAGAACCTACAACATGGCATGCAACTTATTTGAATACGGTCATGTTTTCTATCACACACTTGCTATTGGGAATTTTGAGACTTCAGTGCAGCCCAAGTTTTCCATCAACATTGTATTTAATATTCTGACAAGTTCAATGTAAAATGTCACAGTCTAAATAACATACCAAATCTGTCACTACCACTTATCATGCTGAATTGCAAATAAATAGATTTTTATGAGGCAGATTAATTTTAAGACCAGTTAAGTTTGGGTTTTGGTTTGGTTTGGTTTGTTTTTCCAAGGAAAACTGGGATAATTGAAGACTGAACTCAGAGAGTAAATAATACAAAATGTTAGTACATAATAAAATATTAGCTTTATTATGTATTTATATATGTATTGCATTAAGGCTACAGACATTTAGCCTAAAATAAATTCCCTTGCCATTCCACCTGATCCTCAGAAATCAGAGGGGTTGCTTCTGTGGGGCGTAGCTTCTGATTAGAACTGGGTCAGCATTACCAGCCTGGTGGAGTTCAGTATGAACTTGCATGATCACAGACTTGCAAATAGTGCAGTTTATCAGTTCAATACAATAGATCTGAATTTAATAAAATCTTTCACTGTCCAGATTCACAAAAAGTACAGTTTCCTGAAGTAACAGGAAAGCAGGTTCAGGATTTCTGGCGATAGGATTGCACTAAGTACAGTGTATCACTACAGCAGGTGGTAGTAACAGAGATCAATTAGTGATAGAAATATAAAAATATTCACAGGTCTTCACAGTGCACTGGAGACACAAAGTTCACCTAGATGCATCCCTTCAGAGAAGGAGGACAGTCCATCAATCGATCCCAAGTAAGCAGAGGTGTTTGCCCCTTTCTCTTTTTTTCTTTCTTTGCCCCAGCCCCCCCCCACCCCCCC
>VWYI01040499.1:148895-179788 GCA_013399455.1 Anthoscopus minutus
CCCCCCCCCCCCCTTCTTTATGTAATAGGCGGGGGTTTGATGGTTATGATTGTACATGTAAGACATGTTTTCATTTCTCTTCGTTTGCATTCTTAGGATGCAAAAGTTAACATGCAAATAGGGCTTAATGAGAGTCTTGATTATTTTCTGTCAGAATTTATAGTTGACACAAAAGGTAGAATAAACACTTTGGTCCTATTCCACTTGCTGAGGTGGCAGTAAAGGCTGGCTGACCTTGACTAGAAAGTCTTTGAATACATCCTTGTCTCCTTTAAGGGCCACATTTATAACAAAGCTGGTTATGCTGGTTATGGTTGGCTGATATAGAGAGGTGCAGATTTTCTCTGGGGCTTCTCTGGAGCCAAGCATCGTTCAGTCCTTACGCCTTGCTCGAGCCAGGTATAAGATAAGCAGTGGCACACCTCATGTTTTTCTCAACAAAACATGGTACATGGTTGTGGTACAGCTCCTTCATTTGCTGAAACCAGTGTTAAAGCTCTGTTTTAAGCAAACAGAATCAGACTCATCAAGTGGGTACGCAGTCTCATGCTGTAAACTTGTAACACTTTGCACTTTGTTTACTGAAAGAAAAGAGGAATAATGATCTCAGCATGCCATCTGCCAGTTCTCTGGCTGAGCAGAACACACTATGTGACCTTTGTGGATTTTTGGTGGCTTGGGGTTTCTTGCATAGGTTTGGTTTGGTTTTGTTCTGGCTTTTTGTCTTGCTGAGTAATACCACAATTACAATTTTATAGCATTAGTGCAGTATGTGAGGTGTTAACATGTTTGTAAAAATAAGAGTCCAATTAATGTTTCCTCTGTAAAACCTTAAAATTATATTGTGCCTTCCTTTTTCTTTTTTCTCCTTCTACAAATGACCTAGAAGAGTGAAAATTTATAAATTTGCATTTCAGTACTACTCAAATCAGTAATGTTTTCAAATGGAACATATAGCACTTGTAAAGCATATAAGAACTTGTAAAGCATAAGTGGCTTTCAAAGGCCATATAATTCTCTGTTGTTAGTAGCTGCACACAGTGTAGTGCCTGTGAATGATAATGTTTCCTCTAAATGAACAAAGCATTCAGTGTCACAAGTTGTACTTGTTGACTTGCAGAACTATGCTAGAAAGATTTAAAACAGAGAACCAGGTACACTTTAATGGATTTAATATGCCGTCCTTTCAGAGCTCTATCACTTCTGCTGAGCTACTGGAATCTATCCTACTGTTCAAAATCCATTCAAAACCTTGAAAAGCTAGTACAAGATGGGTTGGACCAGGCCAGCTTCTGTAAGGAGACACATCAGCTCTGTAGTCACTAAGTTGCTGGTGGAGAGAAATAGGCTCTCCCAGACAGTAAGTCATCTGCTGTCTTTCAAACATGTGTCACAGGGTGAGATGACTTGCCTCCCTTTCTGCAGTGACTGAGCCAAATGTGGCTAGACAACCTCTCTCTTTTAAGGCAGTAAAAGTTTGGTAGTTAATCCCAGTCCTCAAGTTATTCTGTTTGTTTTCTGATAATACATTATATTTTGCTTTTGATCTGTTTTGGCAAATAAGATTTTAGAGGGAAGCATCTCCAGCGGTCCTGACTTGGACAAGGTTCACATTGACTCCTGTGGGAAGTCAGGGTGAGAGAATACTGCAGGACTTTTCTTCCAGAGAGTGAAGTGTTTCACTATTCCTCTCCCTTATTAGTGACAGTTTGTTCTACCTTTCCAATTGGCTAGAGATGATGCCAGCAGACAGTTAGGTGTTATCCCCAGGCCCAGGGATTGTCACAATAAATTCTTTAAAAAGTCATAGTTTGATTAATGTCTACTGCAGGAGCTGATGGCATTGCTCCATAACATAAAGATACTTACATATTGTAAGTATATATTGTGTATATATATATATAATTGCATATAAATACATACTGTGTAATTACATACTACACTCTGTTCCTTTTATTTGGCAATGTAAGGATTCCATCATTTTACCTATAACATAAGCACTTGGGCTTATGTCCAGTAGAGCTGCAGCAGAGAGAAAGGGGCCTGGCCAGTTGCTGTTGCTGCCCCTCAACTGCTTTCCTGCCTTGGAAACAGCAGGACCATTCCTTCTCTCAGCATACTGAAAGAATAGGGAAGCTGTAAAGGCCCTTTGTGAAATTAGTTTAGCTGTTAGTACACCCTCTGACCACAGGCAAGAATCTTGTCAGCTCAGAAGGACTTTATATATAATGTGGATATATATGGAGTTCCATGTTCTGCCATGACCATGATAAAAATTGTCCTTATCTTAAAGCAGCAGGATGTATTTTCATGGATCCAGGTGCTTGTCTGGTGTCAAGACTGTGCAAGATATTTTGTTGCCCATATGCTTCACAATGTCTACCAGGGGCACTAGTAGGCTGCTCTCATGGGCTCTGAACATCCAGAAGTCCACGTTTCCATTTACTCCATTAAGCTGTTTAAAAATGTAGACAAGTCTGATACCTTCCAAAAGCTTTTGGACTTGGTACTGACTTGGCAGAGAGTACATGACTAGCCCTAGTGCCATGTGGAGTCATCACTTGCCCTGCATGCTGTGAACAGCTTGTGTACTCTGGAAATCCTGGGCTGGCTTGCTAAGCCTGTACAAGTTCAGACCACAAGAATGTCCCATGGCTCAGAGAATATTTGTCTCAAAACAAAATGAGAGACAAAAGACAAACTGTTAGAGGACTGCAGGGAAACATTAAAAATTATAGAAGTCAATCAATCAGTTGTTAGCACACCAGTAGCTCTAACTTGGCCGCAATTCTGTTGCTCTTTTGTGGGCTTTTAGGAGGGTAAAGAAGTAGTTCACAAGTACCAAGGCCAAAGGGGGAAATATTAAAGTCCTTTGTCTGAGAATCAAAGAACTGGATGGTGGAGATTGCTCTGCTGGGTTGATCAGAGGCAGAAGTTAATCTTTGAGCCAGATGAGAAATGTTAATCTGAGTGAAGTATATACTCAAAAGCATTTTGAAAAAGAAGGAAGAATACTGATGCCCAAATGATTGCATACTCTACCTGTTTCAAATCTGGTATTTTGTTGTTCAGACAATCATGCAGTTCCTTTGGACCTTACCTGTCCATAATGAAGTCAGTGCTGAAACTTTTGTTCCTTTGGGGTCTGTTTTGTCTATATGTTTATTCATTTGAATGATCTGTGTCTGTGGTATAAGGATCCATCCAGCATGGATCAGTGGCAGAATAAGGTCCTGGTGAGTTGCGCTAGGCAGAGATATTAAGGCTGCTTCCTTTTCCAGAACTTGCATGAGATGGATGTTTTCTGATCTTTAAAGAAAAGTAATGTCAATTCTTGCAAACAGTCTCCTTTCTCCAGTGAGGCAATACTTAACAATCCTACTGCTATCACACTAAACACATTCTGCATAAAAGCTTAGTTTAATACTCCTTTTAATGGTGATCTCTTATCTCTACTGTTGCCCCATTGTATCAGTAAACATGTTGACAAGACTGCAGCTGTCTTGCAAATTAACAAGTTCACCCTCGTTAATGGAAAGCCTGTTGGAAAGCCTGTTGGGTTATAGCTCTGTTGGGGAATAGCAGAGATGTAGAATAGTGGCAAACTGGGATTCTGCAAACAAATTGCCATTACTTCATAAAGCAGTGCAGCCAGATATTCTCACTTTGGCATAATAGCCCCACGTAATTCCTCTTTTCTAGCTCTGAGCTACCTTTTTGACGGCTTCTTCATGAGGCACTAAATTTGCTTCTGACTGATTAAGGCCAAGTCAATCACAAATCACACTGTCACATCTAGGAATTCATGAGTTTTCAGCTCTGTGAAAGTATTTCACCTTTATGAATTGACCATATGTTTGCTGGAAAGAAGATTCCAGTTTGAAAATCATATTTTCTATGTATTGATTTAATAATTTTGAAGTAGAAAATATCTTCTATGAGTATAATGGCAATGCTTAAAAGAAAGGGTTACATTTCCTGTAGAATTTACACTTTCATGAAAGGCTATCAGCCTAACTGGGAAAATAAAGCTCAAAGTACAACTTGTTCTCCTGGCAGAGAAATCCAGTGCTTTAAAAAGTCCAGAATGGTATTTTGCTTTAAAAGTATTGTTTTATGAAGCAAATTATTTAACTGTATATTTGGGTTTGGATTCTTCTTGTTGCTGTTATTCTTCATGAAGCAGCCCGGCTCTCTTCCAGTCCTTAGCCTGTCATTTCCTTTATACATCAAGTTTTCCACTGCCAGGATGTGTCATATCTCACCCCCTCAGTTGCCCTGGGTAGTTCTGGGTTGGTTTTCTATGGCTGCAATTGTTTTCCTGTCCATGAAATTATAACCATACATTCCACTTAACAGCACATATAGCTAGCTCTTTCCTTCATTCTAGGGAAAGGTTCTATCATACCTGTGCCTTTTAGTCAGAGGCTGGACTAAAAATTTTACTGAGCCAAATGTTGTAGTAGTAGAGATCCCAGCCAGACTGAAGTAATATGGGAGCCAAGACCCTGTTAGTGAAAGCTGTTTTCTGTGCATAGTTTGGAGGCAAATGCCTGATGTACAGGTGTTAAACAGACCATTTTCCATCTTTGAAGGCAGATACAACTCACTGCTTGGCAGTTTTCACTTTCTTAGGCTATTTTCATGCAAGGTAATTACCAATATCCAGCAAAAGGAGGGTTGTTCGGGGCTTTTTAAAGCATTCTTGTAACATCCCTGTGGCATGATATATTAATTGCTATATTTCCTATTATGTCCTTCAGGAAGTGTCTATGTGAGAAGAAAGCCACTTAATGATGAAAAAATTCACACTGTTTGATTTTGTAAATGATAATTCACTGCAAATTGGAGAGACTTCATGGATACAGGACCTTCCCTGTGATGACAATGAGCTAGAAAGGCTTCTGAAACCTAATGAGCATGTACTAGTAAACTGGCCTGTGGGAGAAAGAAAGACAGAAAAGCACCTGGTGAAAGTTGTGTACATGAGTGGTGAGTGCAGTTCCAGAATATTTGTCTGATATGAAATCTGCTTTTAAGGTCTAGTTGCCTGATTGTGCTTCGGCCTTCTTCCTTTCCATCACTTCAGATGATCCCCAAGAGTTGGTGGAAATTATGCAGAAGATATTGCGAGCAGATGAAATTACAAAAATACAAGTCCTTGGAAAAAGCAAGAGGAAAAGGATAGAAATGATATTCTCAGAAAGTGAGGACAGTGACCTGGATAAAGAAAAGGTGAGTTTCTGTCTTTATGTGCCTTATATTGTATATATAATTTCATAATATGGTATATTATGAAATATTGTAATGAAGGGCTCTATAGGAATGCAAAGGGACTGTTATGCACTTTTTACAGGAGAAGATGATGAAACATATAAAAAGAAAGAAATCATTTCAAGCATCTGCTCCTGCCAACATCCTGAGTCAACTTGAAACATCTTTAATTAACAAACAGGTAAACATCCATTTTCAGCAATTTTAATGTATTAAGCAAAAGCAGTCTGAAAGGTATTTTTGAGGGAAGCATAGGATTTTTACCATAGTGAAGTTAACAGTTCTATAGATGCTGCTTTGGAAAATTGGTGAATAGAGAATAGAGACAAAGGTACGTAACAGTTACATATTTACATTGGCCTTTCCTTTTTAATAAGAATACTAATAGCCATGTTTGGTAACAGCTTTTTTTTTAAATGCACTTAGTCTATACACAAGAATTTTTTTATTTAACCAGATATTTTAATGTTAGTTTTGATGCTTTGATTTTATGTTGTTGTTGCTCTAGATATCACAGTTTGGGGTTTTTTTCAGAGAGAACCATATTCAGGAAGCAACCTTCTATATAGTGAAAGTAGCAGTGATGATGAAGAGCCTTTATTTCAACTCTCCAAGGTAGAACTATGTGCCAAAATTAAAAGTCTCAAGAGGAAGCTGACAGATACCATGAGAGAAAACTGCCGCCTAAGGCAGTCCCTGGTGATGCTTCAAGGTAAAGTCGGGAGTATTTTGATGAAGAGGAAAGCCTGAAGGTCAGGAAAAGCATGATTTATAAGAGGCCATTTGGATGGGAATTATGGGTGCTCAAGCACCTGACATGATCAAGGCCTACCATTAGCATCAAAGTCTGTGACATATGGCAGCATTTAATTCCAGCAGCACTTACTGTCTTACACAGGGGCCATGCAATCATAGAGTTAGAAATTAAAAAATCTTTATAAATCCTGGCAGTTGTTCCCAAGAAAACCTTTCTGTATGCTGTGTAACCATTGTCTAGGCTCAAGTACTCCACTGACCAGTCCAGTAACCTTATTTATTAGCAATCTTTCTTATCAATTGATACTTCATTTATTCTGAAATTCCTTAATTTCTAATTACTTTGGTGATTCCTCATTACTGATAATCTAAGTTAGTTTCAGATGCACCAAATTTAATTCTTTCCCAGAGATTAAATATTTTGTTCTTCTGTAAATGAATCCTTCATCTCTTAGTGATCATCTCTGAAGCAGCTCTCGCTTGTCCCTGTCCCTTACTTTGAGACAGCCAAAATCAAATCCAAAATGAATAAGGTTTAAAGAGGATTTACTCCTTCTCTCACCAGCTACACCATACCATCCCTAGACAGTCTGGTATTTTTTTTTTATTGTCAGATGATTTTTGCAACTGTTCATCATTTTAATTTCCCACCTGACTGCATATCTTATGTTATTCATCTTGGCTTGAATCATTCATCTCCACCTTTTAAAATATTATTTGTAAACATTTTCTTAGTGTCTGACTACTTTTGTCACATATATAAGTCAATTTACCTTGCATCCTGAGCAATTATCTTAGTCTTTTACAGTATTTTCTGTAATTTAGTAATTCTCTATCTTGCTGATAAGTCATCTCTTGCATCCTTTTTGCTCTGCATTGATTCTTCTCAATGGATGCAACAGAAGTTTACATTTGAAAATATTACTATGAGGAAAAGCTATTTAAAACATATTCTCTAAAGATCAGAAAAAAAGAAAAGCCTCTGCAGTCTGTGTAACTTCTTTGAGGGGAAAAAAATCAGACAACACTTAGCCCATATTCAATAATTTTATGGACTTGTAGAGACTTTGAGATCGTAAAAAGAAAAAAGAGAAATAATCTGTTTTGTATCATGATGGACATAAACTAATTGTTCCCTCTTAGCCTTGCACTGGACTGATCTGTTCTAGAAACTGAGGCCAGATCTTCATGGGTGGGGACAGCAGTATGGCAGGAAAGCATTTGAGAGAGGAGGAAAAATGTACATTGAAATGTCTTTGCTGACTACTTTGAGCCTTTCACTTTATGACAGGAATCTAATTGCAAAAATATCTCTGCTTATGTTATGGGAGCCTGAAAACCTCAATTACTATTTTACCCCTCACTTTTCATCTGATTTCAGTGTTGCCACAGGCAGTTACTCATTTTGAGGAACTGGTAGGGATGGCTGAAGCACTGCTCAAAGGAGGAGTGACATCATCTAAATCCAGTCTGCATCCACATGCTGTTTGGAAGGCACCTCACAATCCATTAGCAGATTCCTATGCAGCTATGCATAGTAACTCCAGCTCACCAATAAGTTTGAATGTGGAAGATGAGGAGCAACAGACTGAAAAACAGGTCAGTTAAAAGGCAATTTCAGGCATAACACTTTATACTGTCTAAAGTTTACTGCTATAGCATAATAGAAAAAATAACCATCAGTAAAATAATTTGTCATCATTGCATTGAAAACATGGCTAATGAGCTCCTTTTGTGCAGAGCGCTCTTTCCATGATAAGCATTAACTTTTATTCAGTGTCCTGTACACTCTCAAATTCACTTTAATTTTGGTGACCTTGCATATCTGTGGCTAGGGGCAGAATGTGGATGCATGCAGAAAATACCAAGATCCAGAGATAACTTCCAGCCTAACTGTTTGGATGCCAAAGGGGAATGATAGTATTTCAAAGATTATCTAAGAAGCATACCAGCAGTCTGTCCAAACTGTTAATTTTTAATTGGAGGCTGCTATGTTTCTTCCCCTGTTCCAGACACTGGCCAGCAGTTAAGCAGAAATACACGTATACAGAGATACTGAGTACAGAAATTCCCTTATTCTCTGCAGTTATGACAGAACATGATTGAGAAATCTAAGGCACAGAAGCTGTACACGAAAAAAATGAAGGCACAACCAAAAGAATGATTTTAGCATCTGCATTCACAATTTACATAAACATTATGCATTGGATCATGCTAATCCATGCAAATCATACTTGTGTGTTGTCATGGGCTGCTAAAATCCAAAGTCTGTTAAGAATTATTGTGGTATGTTTTGACTGCGTATTGCAAACCACAAAATTTGACTTAACATCTTCAAAGAAATAAAAAGACCTTATTTTCTGAGCAACTTCGTTTCTGCCTTACTTCGTAGAGGTAGCTCAAAATTGCCTATTAGGAGAGTTTGAATTCCTTGGCTGTGCCACTGCTGCATGCAGAAGGCACTCTCAAAGCCTAGGACCAGATGTCACAGTTCTTAGGGCATGTCTGCTCACAGGCAGGAATATTTGCTTGGGCACAGTGCCTTGCTACCAAGGCAGTACAGAAACCGTGCCAGAACTGGACCACAGCCAACTTTCATGAAGTGCAAGCAGAAGGATTTTGCTATGTCTGAACATGTCCTGTCTCCACTAGTGAGTAATAAGGCTTGCCTGGTGAAGGGTTTGCTAGGATGCAGGGGTCCTTAGTCTGTACTACACTTCCTTCTAGAAAACAATCAAGCTGTGTGCATAGTCCCAAACACTGAGCGACATGCAAATATGGTGTTATCTCAAGCACACCCTTTGCAGTGATTACTTTTGAAATTGTGGTTTAAAAATAGAAAGTGAGAAATATATCTCAGTGGTTAGTACGATATAATATTTCTAGAAAACTGCAATAGTTACGCCTATAACCAATTTTGTTTTCCAGTTCAAGATCGAAAAGTGGCAGATTGCACTTTGTAACAAGAGCAAACCTCAAAAATTTATAAATGACTTGATGCAAGCACTTTATACACATGAATACATGGCTACACACAGCCTGACAGGTGCAAAGTCGTCCTCTTCAAAGGATAAAGCGGCAAAACCAGCTATGAATCAGAATGAAGTTCAGGAAATCATAGGTGATGACTTGATAACTACTCAATGTGGCTCTGACTTGACAAGGGGCTTTCTCGGAGGGAGGGGCTATCATGTTTAACAGCTGGTTAAGTACTCAGGTGATGAACTGCTTCCTATTTCCTTCTTCACCTACATGCCTTTTTAAACCATCTGTTAAAAAAACTGCCAGTGAAATGCTAAGTAGTAGTATTTTTATTGTGTGAACTCTATGGGTTATTCAGGTTATTGCTCAGGCACAGTGATACTGTAAATTTTTTTAGCCCCTTGCAAGGTTAACCTACCCCAGTCAAACTTGGAGCACGATGATAACAGATAAGGGAAGGCAAAAAGAGGACACACTTGGATCAAATTTTATTACGTCTGCTGTGGTCTGAAGTTTAGTGAATGTTATGAATTCTGACATTTTAAATAGTGCTAGAGGCTAGAGATTGTATAAAAGACAGAAATAGTGATCAGAGAAGCGAACAAAATTTGATTTATGCTGAGGTTTACAGCAGAAAATATTTGGTTCATAGGACAGAAAATAACATCAGACAGAAGTATCGGCTTTAAAGAGAACAGTATTTTGTAAGCATATGAAGCCAAATTTTAATTGCATTCACACCTCTAACTAAATACTAGAACTATATAGCCTTAATTACTGTACTGTAATTCCTCCCCATTGCCATTCCCTTGGACTTCTGTAGTTCTCTTGGTTCCCTTCTCAGCTTCCTGTACCTTAGTAGAGTTTTGTTGAAGTTAGCCATCAGTTTCAAAAGTTATCAGTTGCAAAACCTTTTTTCCTTAAGAACCTTGTTAGAAAAAAAGGCCCAAAATCAAGAGAGATAAAAGGAAAGAGTGTGTAGGATGGTAAAAATATATTTAGAGGCAGTAAGATGAGACAGTTTCAGAATGACATTTGAGAAAAATGAAAAATATTTAATGGGATGAGAAAAATGGTTGGACTCAATCATAATGGTCTTTTTCAATTTAAATGGTTTTATGATTCTAAATCTTACTAGGGCCTAGGAAAAACTGAAAAGGGAGGTAGAGAAGGTAATCAGGACGTGGAATACAGCATGTTGTGGAAAATACAGTGACAAAGCCTACAAAGAAATCAAAAAGCTTTGTTAAGATAGAAAAGAATACTCTAGAATTTAAACAGAAAAGTATCAACATTATACAAGAGAAAAAGTAAAATTAGAAGGATGCTTGGGAGTTTTCTAGTGTAGAAAATTAATTAGCAGATCAGATTATTTAAAGAAGATGGAAATTGTAGGACTTCAAAATAAAATTAAATGAAAGGGCAGGGAAATCAAGGGGAGGGAAGATGATGGAAAAGAAGGGAGCAGGAATCACATTCCTCATGTTGAGTCCCGTTATTGCATTCAAAAAATGTGGCCAGGAAAACAGAAGGGAAATTTTTAGAAAAAGTGACATCACCTGCAAATGAAAATTAATGAGGAAAAAAAAGTTAATATTTGGAGTCATAAGGACTGAGGAGGATAGGAAAAGGACTCTGACCAAGAACAGAGCACAGAGGATTAGCAAGCACAAATCACTTACTACAGAAGCCCTTGTAGCCCTGGAGTTCCTTCTGAGTCTGCCAAGAGCAGGCACAGCAATGTGGAAGGCACAAATTAAAACAGGAGCTGGCACATGTAAAATCTGTGAAAGAGTTTGCAAAGATAGTGAAGTAACTGGAGTGGAAGCTGAAGAAGCTGGAACTTTAAAAGATGCAAGAAATGTATTTTATATCACACATCTCTTGTTTCCCTGATTTGGAGGCTCCATATATATATATATACCATCTCTTTATTTTGCAGGAATCACAAAACAGTTGTTTCCAAACACAGATGATGCTTTAATTAGGCGAATGATGGGACAAAAACTGAACAATTGCACCAAGAAGCCAATTTTAAGCAAAGATCTTAACTCAGGTGCTTTTCAGAAACATAGCTTTTGGTGAGTCAAATAAAAAAATGCCTGCACTTTGTAATTCTGCATATTACTTCACAGTAACAAAATCTAAAAGCAGTCTTAAAATTCAGATAATAATACATATTTACCTGCTTGGTATATGCACTACCAAGTCAACAAATATTTCCAAAACCTTGTACAAAAAGTACGTAATGCAGAAAGCAGTCCAGCTTAACATCACTGCACAAAAATAGTTATTGGTTCCAGACAAAGTAGCACGAGACTATTAAAGGAAGAGATAATAGAAGCAAACACATGGAGTTGCTTTGCTCAATATGTCTGTCTATTTTAGATTTGGCATTACTTACCTTTCTTCTTATTCTCTGGCTCACCAGAGACCAGCCAATTCCATTTTCATGTCAACTGTTGTACCCCAATTAACCCACAAGTGAATGTAAGAAAAATCACACCTCTTTGGTATGTATTTATAAATGTACTGGAGGAGAGCTAAGCTGGCAATCCTTTACTGCCAAAAGAGTCTAAATTATTGGGTCAGAGGAATTATTAAATAACATCTTACTGATTATGGGCATTTTTGCCTTGTGAATGAAACTAATAAAAAATTATCAAACTCCTACAGTTGGTGAAATCAGCTACTTGCACAGTACTATTTCCTCATATGCCAAATGTACATATCACAGAATGGTGGAGCTGGAAGGGACCTCTGTAGGTTGGCTGGTCCAGCCCCTGCTCCTCCTAGCAGGGTCACCCAGATCAGTTTGGTTGAGTATCTGCAAAGGCAGAGACTCTACCACCTCTCTGGGCACCCTGTGCCACTGCTCCACCACCCTCCCAGTGTTTCCTGATGTTCAGACAGGACCTCCTGTGTTTCCATTTCTGCCCATTTTCTCTGGTTCTGCCACTGGGCCCCACTGAGAAGAGCCTCCATCTACAGTCTCCCATCAGACATTAGTGCACGCACATAAGATCAGCTTGAGCCTTCTTAAAGCTAAACAGGCCCAGCTGCCTCAGCCTCTCCTCAAGAACCTGATAAGAAATGAGCAACAAACAGGACAGGAGATTAAAATAGGGTGACAGGGAAACGAGATTTGTCCTTACTTAGACTTTCTATACCAAAGTAACTTTTTTCTTCTTCCTGGTTCACTTATCTCCTGCATGTTTTTAAAATCTGAATTTGCAACTGTAAGACACTTCATAAGAAAAAATCCCAAAACCAACACAACAAAACAAAAAAACCCCAACAACAACAAATAAGAAGCACCCCAAGATATTTGACAATGTTATGACACATATTTTTGAAAAGTAGTAGTGCTTTGCCTCTAAAATTCATTTCTAAGTCACCTGGTAGTACTCCATGGACCACCACTGGTCTGTGAATTATTACTTGAAAAATATTAACAGAATATGTATTAGGAAAATCCACATACACAGGTTTTTCTGTATGGAAACAATAAACAAATGCACCAGCCTGGCAAAAATAAAGTTTACTATGTTAATGCTTTTCTCCTAGAGATGAGAAGACTTAATAAATCAAAGGTCCTGTGTATTTGTAACATACAGTATGCAATGATTCACCACGGTACTTTTCCTTGTCCTTAACACATGCAGAAAAAAATAACACAAAACCACAGATTTTGTCTTCTTTGAAAGTATTAAAATCTTAAATATTTCAAATCTTTATCTTCATCAGATGGATCCATAAATTTTGCTAATTCCTGAGTCTTCTAATGTACATGGTATTATTGATGCCTTGATAGGAAGACCTTCACTATACTAAAACAATTCTGGGTTGTTATTTAATACTGCTTATAGACCTTCCAAATTAAACTCAATATTATAAAAATGCCCTTATGTCTGTTATTGATCAGTCTTATGTAAAATCCAGTCCAACATCCATTGTAACCAATTCACATATTGCCTAAATAGTGTCTTTTGAACCGATGCATTTATATTGAATTTTTTACAAGTGTTAAGCATTGCCTCACTGTCAAAGCAGTTAAGCACCATACAAGTAATCAAGATAACTTGGTGATTCCTTTAACTCAGATGACACACATTCTCTATAAGAAAAGTAAGAGAAAGTGCTCATAATTTTACTGTTACTCCTTCAGTCCACCTTCCAGCAATGAAGTACAGGGAGGGGTAGAGAAAATTCTGTTGTGTAATACCTTTAGTAACCTTATGCACACAAGTTACTAACTTTAAAATCTGGTGATGCTGCAGCTTTTATTTCCTCCCTTGCTGCTATTTCTTCCTTATCCACCTCCTCCACCTTTCCCCAGAGCAGAATTATGATTCAAGAGAAAAAATTTGGAATCAAATCTAATCAGACAGACGTCTAAGTTTCCATCTCATGTCCTTGGTGCTGAGGTGAAAAAAGGAAAAAGGCAATGTGACAGTGAAGAAAACTATTTAACTAGCTAATAAACAAACTCCAGCTCAGAAACTAAGAACAGCACTAACTGCACATTTAATGCTAATATCTCAAACTTAATTACAAATTGCCTCAACAGTGGTTCAACAGCTGCTCCTCAGGGCATCAACTCTTCGGCTGTTCCTCCTTGTACACAAGACCAGCAGGATGATGATTCACCAGCTGCTAATGCACAACTTCAGCCAAGTGACAGCTGCCCGACTCCTCCACCTCCCACCCCAGAAGGTCAGCAGGACTGTCCCAAACCCGCTTCTTCTAAGGCGGAGTCTCAACTTGCCAGCAACTCACCAGCGCCCTCTCCCAACCAGGGTTATGGACAGGATCTCAGGAATTCAGACAAGGAATAACAGATGGTGTTTCATTCCAGTTCACATGCTCAACGGAGATTAAGAAGTAAATAAAATAAAAATAAATAAAATAAAAAATAAATAATATCTAAATTGTACTAGATATATGGTAGTGTCCAACAGTGGACAGAGATAGCCTGAGAACTTTTTTCTCAAACAAATGAAAATTCCATAGTTTAGGAAAAAAAAAAGAAGGTATATTAATATATCTTTGAATTTAAGATATTATAAGATATATGCATGTTATGCAATTTTTAAAACTTGTACTGAAGAATACAAGTAGAGTTCCCCTTAGTTAGAAAAAAAACATTATTTAAAGTACTACCAAATGAATATATATGAGGAATCATAATTCCCCTTGCTTTCACCTTGACAGCTGAGGGGAAACTACTTAATCGATCAAAGAAAGCTATTGTATATTAATGGAAAAAAGATATAGTGGTATGGAGAGAAAATAGAAAGATCTAGTGAAATGAAGACTGTGGCCAGCACAGGAGTAGAAAGCACAGGGCTACATGAGCAGAGAAGAAGAAATAAAATAGATGTTTAAGCCTGCTACTAACTTGGAAAACAAAAAAGCTTCCTTAGGGAGATGAAAATACAACTTTAAAGATATCCACAGGAAATAAGCAGCTATTTTTTAACCTCTAAAATTAGGAAAGGCAATGGAAGAAGCCATGTTCCTTTGTAGCTCAGGGAAGAGTCTTCCAGGAGAGCCTGTTTAGTTATGGAAGCCATTCTCTTACAGGGATTCTGCTGCTGGTACTCTGCAGCTCTTACTCTCTCTTCTTCCCTGACCATCAGGTCCATAGGATAAGGGTGCCTGGTCCCTTTGGTTGGGAAATAGAGGACACTTCAGCAGAAGCAACTAGTAAAGGGCAGAATTGCCAGCTTCTGCTCCCAGTGTTTGGTATGCTACCCCTTGCTTAACGAAAGGGTGGACAGTCAGAATATTCCTTGTGGGACTAGGACCAGAAAATCCCAGTATCTGGGCAGTTCCCCTTGAGATCCTACACCACTTCTACCAGGAAGCAGCTGGCAGTCACATAAATCCTGTAAACAGCCTTAGAAGGAGGAGTGGAAGGTATGGGTTTCCCAGGGCAGTGGTCACAGCACCAAGCCTGGCAGAGTACCAGAAGTGTTTGGACAATGTCCTTGGGCACAGGCTGTGACTCTTGGGTGTCCTGCACAGGGCCAGGAGTTGGACTTGGTGATCCCAATGGGTCCCTTCCAACTCAGCATATTCTACAGTTCTATGATTTTTTTCCTTGCTGGCTGATTTCAGGTTTACAGTGTGCTGACATAGGAAGGAGAGAACGCTTAGAACTATAGCAGTTTCCTGTCTGAGTGTACTTCTCCCAGAAATGAGAGTACTGTTAGCTGAATCTATTTCAGATTGCCATTTCAAACATGGCAAACAACCAACTAATAAATCAGATTGGAAAAATGAAATGACATTAAGTTGAAATCTAGCTTGATTTATGGAGGATTTCAGGACATCTGAGTTACAGAAATAGAAATAATATTAGGTTGAACACTGAAAAAAAAATCTGAAGATAAGGTTATCAGCCAAATACCACTGAAGTGCTGCAAGTCTAACTATTCTAGAGCAAGGCACTAATAGAATGCACTGTGGAGAAGACTTTTTTGTAGGCTGGGTACAAATTAAGTGATTTGCTTTCTTTCTTCATCTCTCACTTAACAACTCCTTGTAGATAGGATCAGGATGAAAACAGGTATTAAATATGTAATTCTATCTCCTGCTATTAACTACCGTCTATAAAATGTAACAGAAGGATGTCTGCTATTATGTAAATTTTGTATATGTAATTGTATGTACAGCATATACATTAATGTATATAGTTAATCATATTTTTGAAGCAACTTTCTATCAAATAAAATGAAATGTTACTACATTTTAGTGCTGTTTTATTGTCCTCACTGTCTAATCAGCCTCTGTGGTACAGCAACATACAAAGCTGGGTTTTTTCCCTCACTCATGTTTTGTTTTGTTTTGTTTTTTTCCTTATTGTTTAATAACTGTTCTGAAGCCAGCTTCTGTAAAGATTGTCATTTTACCTGGGAAAGGAGCTGGCCCATCTTATAAGGGCACTCCAACCTTAAAGCTGTCACAGCTGATGCTGCACAGCTGCAGCTGTTCTGCCTTCCGGGAGGTGTGGAAGCCCTTGGGCAGGCAGAGGGAGCCAAAAGTGAGCAGCTGCTCTCCCTGTGGCTGGTGCAGTGCTGCAGATCCCGCTGTAGTCTGAAAGGATTTTGTGCTTTTCTATTCTGCTGGCTTGGTAAGCTGTCAAAGGAAAACCAGTGGGGCTGGCAGCTCACCACAAAAAATATAGGAGGAGTTTCATGGTAGGGTGGGGAGCCTGCTCTTAGGCATGGGCCAGGGAGAGAGGGTATTTTGGACAAAAGGAATAACAAATGGAAGTAGATATTTTAATGTTTTAACACAGGATAAAAAAGTGAGTGAGCTGCAAAAAAACCATTCCTTCCTTTTACTAAAGTATAGAAATAATGTTACCCCACTGGATGAAAGGAGATAAATAGCTGTTACACTATACCTTTAAGAAAAGGGCCATATCTCTTGCAGTATGACCAGAAAAGTAAGAATTATAACTGGTTTTTTCAAAATTACCCTGACAAACTCTAAGAACACAAAATTGAAGACTACACAATCACAGATTAGAAACTTCAGAAGTAATAGAAAGGGACATCAGATGAGCATAAAAATGAATTGGTTATAGGTAAATGTATGGTGTTCCAAAGTGTAAAATTCTGATATGAGCAACAGAGGGTATGTCACTCGTCGTTCTCAGAATGGGAGAAGACTGACTGCTGCTACAGAATCTGTAGTGGCATTAAGACTGAACGGCATTTAGTAACTGGAGATTTACTACTGAAAAGGTAAGCAGTACTAAAACTAATAATTTGAACTATTTATTTCTATTACTGCATATTAGATTGAATTTGAAGGTTAGTATGGAAAAAAATTTGGTAACTTTATCAACAAGCACTCTGAAGAGCACTTGTTTTCTAAGGTGGGAAGATTATTGAGATATGTGAAGAGTAGAATAAAAACCTTACTGAAAAAGTATACTTTTTTAATAACTTGAATAAATCAGGGCATTTAATGCATGTCAAGTTCATGTCCCCCATTATTAGAGTATATAGATAGGAGTAAAAAAACCCAAACTACCATATATCTAGATTTTTTACATCAAGAGAAAGTGGCAGTATGCCATGATGATACTAGAAGGAAATCAGTGGTTATAAAGGCAATCAGTGTATCACTTAAGGGAGCAAGGAGAGAAGCAAGAAGGTTGAAATGTGTTTGAATTAGAATCATAGAATTGTTCGAATTGGAAGAGACCTTAAAGATCATCTAGTTCCAAATCCCCTGTTGTGTGCAGAGACATCTTCCACTACACTAGGCTGTTCAAAGCCCCATTCAAACCTGGCTTTGAACACTTCCAGGGATAGGACATCCACAATTTTTCTGGGCAACCTGATCCAGTGCCTTACCACCCTCACAGTAAGGAATTTCTTCCTAATCTTATTCATTCGAAACCTACTCTATAATTAAGGGCACATAGTGAATATGTGGAATTAGTTGCTAGAGAGCATTACTGAGTTTATAAAGATCATCTGCTTTGAAACAGCTTCCACATCCTATGTGTTATCTAGACTTCCTTTGAGCTTTGGAGTTGGAGAGCTCATGAAGATTTCACAAAAACCCCTGCTTCTCCTTACCTCCCCTACCCTCCTCAACAAGTTCTGTATAAGAGCATTCCTAAGCTGGCCCAAAGCCTGACAACTGTTCTTTCACAAGAATTAGATTAAATACACAAATTTTTGAATGCAGAGTTTAGTTAGGATATTGGAAATTATTGCATAGCAACTCTTTTACTAATTTACTTTCCTTAACTGTATTGTTTATATACAAGGAGGAAATTTGGACTAGTCATTGCAAGGAATGACTACTGAAAAATTCTTATTTAAATGAGCATCATTTGCATAGGGTGTCAGAGTTTGGAAAAATAATGCTACCATGCTGCCACAGTAACTTTTCACTACAGGTCCTCATATTATCTGTTCTCGAGAATCAAAAGTTATCAAGTGCAAATACAAGCTACAAACAGAATGACTGCTATCGACATTCTGTTAGCAAATTCAAGCTACAAATGCAAAATATTAAAGTTTAGGCAGCAGCAATGACTTTCCAAGTGGCAGACAGGTTTCTATGATTTTAATAATTAAATAAAACTAGACAAATGAGTGTGGTTTAATATACTCCAACAAGTGTGATTAAGCTGTACAGCTGTTAATGAACATATAATTAGTAGATACAACTAGCAGCTCAGTATATCTATCTTCTATCTTAAAGCTGTTTTTACATTCATACGGAAAGAGGCTTAAAAATAACAGTAGTAACTCTGTGTTTTCAAGAAAAATAAGTGCACTAATCAATCCTCACACTATGTGACATGATATTGCTGATAGTTATTCTTTTGCATAACACCAAAATTTAACATGCAACCTTGAATTCTTTCTCTCCTGTCTTTGCAGGATTTG
The DNA here is from genome assembly GCA_013399455.1 of Anthoscopus minutus. NCBI lineage: Eukaryota > Metazoa > Chordata > Aves > Passeriformes > Paridae > Anthoscopus > Anthoscopus minutus. The sequence continues at coordinate 167,333 of VWYI01040499.1, forward strand.
ATAAGAACACACCAGGAAATGCTTTGTGGGTGTGCAAGCAGCTCTTTTATACAGATACACAACTCACAGGTGACTTTTACACTGTTCAGCCTACTCAAAGCCACTGACTGCATTGAGTAAAGATGATTCATACTGACTTTTACTTTGGATGGCAAAAAGCAGCTATATGAAGAAGCAAGAGAACAGTAGCAGATAGATATCAAGAATCATGGGTGTGGGGGTCTGAGTTATGTTTTCTCAGTCTTGGCAGTGAGGGGGCACTGACAGGACAACTCAATACTTGTTGGCAGAGTCTGTGTTGCTGACAAGGATTTGAGTTGTATGACCATGGGACCCTGCTTGCAAATCACATTCTGCTTGACAGAGATGAGATCCACCTCACTAAGCAGGGCAGAGTTATTTTTACCAGCAGGACCACTGACCATATAAGCAGAGCTTTAAACTAAGAATTAAGTGAGAGAGTAACCAGCAGCCTTGTGTGGGATTGATGGATACAGAAAAAAGCAAAGGGCATAAGGTGATGTGGCAGGAACAGAACACATCAAGAAGATGAGGCTTCAGAGAGGTCACCTTCAGGTGTTGCATGTAAGCAAAGGAATGTCTATGAGACACTATAATAGAGAAAATCTCACAGTCCCTTTGTAGATAGGAGCAGCCTTGCAAGCCCTGATCCTAAAGTGGGAGTTCAACCATTTAGATATTTCCTAGAGGGACATTACAGCAAGACATAAGCAATCCAAGAGGTTTCTGGAGTGCAGTAGTAACTTCTTTCAAGTAATAAAGGAGTCAACAAGGACAAATAGCGAGCAATGCTTTGTTGGACCTATAGCCATGAAGGGATTGTAGGGGATGTAAAGCTCAAGGCAACCTTGGCCACAGTGAGCATGAGATGGTGGAGCTCTGGATCCTGAGGGGAGGGATAAAAAGCAGGATCACCACCCTGGAGAGTGAATTTTGGCATCTTCAAAGATCTGCCTGGAAGAGTCCCATGTGATATAGCCCTATGAGATAGAGTCCTGGAGGCAAGAGGGGCCCAAGAAAGCTGGGCCCCTTAGAGATATTTAAGGATCACTTCCTCCAAGCTCAGGAGCAGTTCATCCATGTGAATAGGAAGTTAGGCAAAAATGCCATGAGGTGTGTGTAGATGAACAAGGAATTCCTGGTCAAACTCTAACACAAACAGGAAGCTTACATAGCATGGAAGCAAGGATGGCTTACTTCAGAGAAATACACGAACACTGTTCAAGCATACAGTGACGAAGAAAGCTAAAGCATGACTGGAATTGGATCTAGCTAGGGATGTTGAAGACAACAAGTACAGTTTCTGTAAGCACACAGGTGACAAAAGGAAGACTAAGGAAAATGTAGGCCCATCGCTAAATGAGACAGATGACAGTGACGCCGTATGCACCCCAGTCTTCACTACCAAGACCAGCCTTCAGGAACTGAGGTTCCAAATATCAGGGGGAAAGGCTGGACAAGGAAGGTGTACCCTTGATGGGAGAGGATCAAGCCAGGGAATAAATACGTTAGCAAGCTGGACATACACATGCTAAGTCTATGGGCCCTGGCAGGATGCACCAACAGGTACTGAGAGTGCTAATGGATGTCATGGTGAGATCACTATCAATTATCTTTCGTGGATCATGGTGTCTGGGGCTGAAGGAAAGCAAATGCCACCTCCTTCTTCAAGAACGGCAGAACGAGGAAGGCAGGAAAAACCATAGGCCATTCAGCCTCATCCTAATTCCTGGGAAAGTAATGAAGCAGCCTATCCCAATGACTATTTCCAGGCCTCTCGGTGACAAGACAATCGTTGAGTTGTCAGTATGGCTTTACCAAGGGGAAATCAGGCTTGACAAAACTGACGATTTTGCCGCCTTCCCCCCTCTCGGCTGCAAGCTCCAATACCCGACCTCCCTCGGCCATCCCCGGAAGCGGTGTGCGGGTTTCCCCCTCCGAGCCGGAACTCGGTGCAGCCCAACTGAAGGCGGATGAGGGGAGGCCGGAAGAAGGACAGAGCCCGAAAGAAGGAAAGAGGCCGGAGCGCGGGCCGGGGTGGCCGCGCCATGGTGGTGCCGCGGTAGAGCCGGCGCCTGCCATGGGGACCGCGGAGCGCAGCGGCGGCACCTCCCGATCCTGGNGCCGGGGCGCGGCGCGGGCCGCGCGGTTGTAGCGCAGCGGTCGCGGACGGGGCCCGGAGAGCCGCAGCACGGCCCGCCCGGCGTGCGGAGCCCGCAAAGCCGTGTGCCGTGCGGTACGGGAACGTGAGTCAGCACCGCAGCCCCCGCCGCTGTTTGGAGCGGGAAGCTGAGCCCTGTGCCGCGGTCCTAGAGCGGCCCAAAGCAGCCGCAGCAGCCGCAGCTGCTAAAAACGCCCGAGCTCGCCCGCAGCTGTTACGGGCCGGCCTCGGCTCGTTGGTGGCTGAACGCAGCTAGGCTGGAGCTCGGGTCTCGGCTCTTGCTGGTGTTTCAGGCTCAGGCATGTCCTTAGGCTGCTACAATGCAGCTATGGCTGCTAGAGGAGTGTAGGTATTGGCATCCTTTGTAGATAAAACCACGTGTTACATATTTGGAAAAATGCAGTAGCGTGATTCGAGTCAGAGTCGTTTATCACTTATTCTGGTGACCTGCTGATTGAGAGTGAATGATAGAGACTTGTTGAATACAGATAGACTGCAAAGCCAAAGAAGGGCTTTGGAAAATGCTGTGTAGATAAATGAAACTTACAAAGCAAATCATATAGTATGTTTTGTTTCTGTTTAGATAATGGAGAATCAAAACTCTGACAGCCTTCACAAGAGTAAATCATCGAATTCTGAAAGTGAAGATGAGATTGAGTTCATTGGAGTAAGTAGACCTTATACTGGAAATACAATGCTTGTTGTAAAAAACAGACTTTCAGTAGTCCAGAAAACAGGAGAGGGGTCTTCATTGACTCTGTTGATCATGATTATATTTTTATGTAAAGCATTATTCTTGAATATAAAAAGAATTTCATTTGTGAATGTTTGTAGCAGATAATAATTTGATCTTAAAGGTTTATGTGCCCTTGGAAGGGTATAAAATATGTCAGTTGGTCCTCTAGAGAAAAGGTGGTGTTGAGTATCCGAGCAGGTGAGCAGGGCATTACAGTGATCAGTGAGGTATATGAGAAGGGACCATAGATAACTTTCCTGGTAATCATGTTGCATAGTTGATTTATGCAATAGTCCCTCTAAAGTTAATGGAATAAATCACTGCTCATTCTGCAAGTCAGTGTTGAAATCACTGTACTCAGTTTAGAAGAAGAAGGAAATAATGGGTTAGAGGGCTTAAACAATCATCTCAAAGGGTGAGGCACTCTTTATTGTACAGCACCTCGTCTAATGCTGACTTACTTTATGTGAACATAAATTTAAGACACTTTTATGTGTTGGATATCCAAGAGAAGCAGAATATTTTCATGCTGCCTGTGTTTTAGCCTCAATCTGTCATCAGTGAAGTGCTGCTCAATGGCAGGATTACATCGAATCATAGAATTGTTTAGGTTGGAAAAGCTTTAAGATTACTGAATCCAGCCATTAACCTAGCAGTAAACCACATCCATAGGAGCCACATCTACCCATCAAAAGATGTTTTCCTTGAAGGATCAATTTCTGTTACTAAGGTGAAGTGATTCAATGATGCCAGTATTTTTAGTGGCTGTTTTTTTGTAGATTTGTGTCATTTTTGAACAATATCCTGAATGATTACTAGATTCCCCCCATTTTGTATGGTATTCAATTAAAACCGAAGTTCAACATACAGACTTTTTCTGCAGGGATATTTATGTGCATTAGTATGAAGGATAGCTGTTTTTTGCAAAAATAAGTAGTTGGTTATCTCCAAGACATCTTAATGTTTTGGTTGATTTGGGCAAAATTGATTAATGAGTTCAAAGCTCATTATATACACACAAGTGCATCTGCAAGAGAAGGACCTGAGATTGTTGGTGGATGAGCTGGCAATGTGTACTTGCAGCCCAGAAATTCCAGTGTATCCTGGGCTGCCCCAAAAGCAGAGTGGCCAGCAGGGTGAGGGAGGTGATCCTGCCCCACTGCTCTGCTCTGGTGATACCTCACCTGCAGTGCTGCATGCAGCTCTGGGGTCGTCAGCTCAGGAAGGACAAGGACCTGTTGGAATGAGTCCAGAGGAGGGTCACCAAGGTGATTAGAGGGATGGAGCACCTCTCCTCTAAGGCAGAACTAAGAGAATTGGGATTGTTCAGCCTGGAAAAGAGAAGGCTTCAGGGTGACCTAATTGCAGCCTTCTAGCACCTGGAGGGAGCCTACAGAAAAGATGGAGATGGACTTTCAGCAAGAGGATATAGTGAGAGGACAAGGAGGAATGACCTCAGAGTATGTTTAGATATTAGGAATAAATTCTTTTCTATGAGGGCAGTGAAGCATTGGAACAGGTTGCCCAGGTAAGTTGTGGATCCCCCTATTCCTGGGAATGTCCAAGGCCAGGCTGGAGGAAGCTCTGAGCAGCCTGGTCTAGGGGAAGATGTCCCTGCCCATGGCAGGAGGGTTGGGATAAGATGATCTTTCCAACCCAAACAATTCTGTGTTCATGACTGAATAAGCTTCATTTTCTTCAAACTGGACAATGGATATGGAAGCTAGTATAGCTTGGGATGTGTAAAGATTGAGGGGCTGCTGGAGCACCAAGAACAGTAACTGAAAGAGAACTGAAACAAAAGAACTAAAATCAACACTTCTGGCTACGTTTTCTTTTCTTTGGTTTGGTTTGGTTTTTTTTGGTTTTTTTTGATTAATCTTGGCTTTGCCTGTGGATAATGGGTATCCTTTGTGGTCCCAGTGACTATTACTTCCAAGAGAGGCTGCTGCTATGTATAGGAATATGACTGCTCAAATTTTGTGCAGTATTTATATCCTGGGGTGAGTAACTTACTATTGTGATAGATAAATTTTAGGGGAAAGGGATGTGACCATCACCTAATATCAGCAGAATGTCTTCAGATCTAATTTGCTCTTCTGAGTGAAGGTGACTTTGCACTGTGCAAAAGGATTTCTAGACTGCTTGGCTAGCTTTAGATCATCATTTCCATCTAATAATGTGTATGACTGGAAACTTACACTCTTCATAAATGTTATGGATGGGTGCCTCCTGATTATCTGCATGTCCTGAAGACCCAGTGCATAAGATAGTACTGTATAAACTGAATTAGAGAAGCTACTGGGGTGTCCCACCTGTGCTCATTTTGATTGAAAACAAGTAGCTGTAGGCCATGTGATCTGTGTTTTTCTTCCTTTTTCTCTTTTTTTTTTATCTTCTTGACAGTCGAATGTGGGTTTGATGTGGGTTTTTTATTTATTTGATCAGTTTTACTTTGTGGTTTTGGGTTGGTCTTTTTCTACTTCATTCACTTGTACTAAGGTGTTTGGATTCATACTGCAGGTGCTTTTGCTCCATCAAATAAGGACTTCTTGTCAATCCGCTGCTGCCAGAGATTTTCAGCTTTTGTAGTCCAATTCACCCTCATTCAAGAAACTTAAAACTATTCTTCCATCATTTTCCTTGTAATTCTTCATTAAAACATATTTTGTCTATTTAAAATCATTAAGTTTTGCATTTCACCAGAGAAATATGATTTAATCTACAGTGCAAGCTGTTAGTCCTGTGTTCTTAACATAGGATGGTCTTGCCCCCATTTTGCTTACTTGGGAAGGATAAGGCAAGAGTGAAGAAATTCACAGTTGTAGTGGCCTGTGAACAAATAGATAATTCAAGATGGCACAATTGGCACCAAAGGCATTGGACTTAGAGGAGGGCTAGTTAATATACCAAATCAAGTAATGCACTAAAACATGCTAGTAACCAATTAAAGATTTTGCTTCCTTTCCCTCTGTGGTTTAAATATTAGATATTCAGAATGAAATATTTGTCTCTGACTTTTAGTTGCATCACAGCAGGAACTTAATGAAATGGTAGTGGTGTTAGGAAGCAACTCTTTTTTTCTGCACCCATCCCAAGTCAGCCAGGGACTTGAATATTTGTATTTGCGAGGTTATAAAGTCAAAACTTTTTAAGTGCATGTTGGTCAGTTCTTAGCAGTCTTAAAAGTTGGAAGTCTGCTGGGACAAAGATTTAGGGTACAAACAGTACAACTTGTGTCAATTTTTAAAAATGTATTTTAATGTAAACTTTTTCTGTGATAATAAATGCATTTACATGTGTATACACAATTATATTTACATAATTATTTGTCAAAGATAAGTTTGTGGTCACATAACATGAAAGCTAGATTCATGTTTTCTATATACTAGTGTGTGTATAATTATGCAGAAGTTTAATTGTGCTGTTTAAGTAAGCTGGGCATTTGATCTGAACACTCATAAACTAAAACAACAAACAAAACACCTTGCATGGTGTGTCAGTGAACAAGGTGTCTGTTAGCTAGGCCAGATCACCCAAAGATCGAGTGAAATGAGGAAGGGCATGAAAGAGAGACCACAGTTTAGGGCTTTCAGAGAAAACTTCAGGATAAAAATGAACTTCACAGAGCTCCTTGAAAAGGAACTCTTCTTGGAGATGAATATGGGGCTTCATCTTTACCAGTCACCAGTTAAACATGATTGTATTAACCGTTAAACTGGGTATTTTGCATAGCACAGTGAAATTACAGTTCTGTTGATGCTCAGTGGCATGGCTCTTGGTTTGTGAGGAGAATAGCTTTTGAAGATTGTTTAGGGAAGTAATTTAGACATCAATCATGTTGAGGGCTTGGGGGTTTTTTAGATTGGGTGTTTGGGTGGGGTTGGTTTTTTGGTTTTTGTTGTTTTTTGTTCTTCGAATGTGAAGGATCTGCTGATAAGATGTGAAGAGTGAGCATATCTTAGTGCTAGTGTCTGAATACTTTCATGTCTTTCTGGGTGCTAAGTATGCCAGTATAGTCAGGTAGAGAGGCCCCAGATTTCAGCTGTTCATGCAGAGCCTGTCCATGTTTTTTTGAAATTGCAGATTCTGTGCCAAGATTTACTCCTCCACTCAGCTGGGGGGGAATTAAAACAGCTAGGATGAAGCTCTCTGATCCTCAGCTTTGTAACTCTCCTGTAGTGATGGAATCCTCAGGGTTGGCACTGTCTTTGCATTACTATTTAGTTGAACTATCTGGAAAATTAATTAAAAGTAATTAAATAATTTAAAAAGTAATTAAACTCTCATAACTTTCAGTTTGGGGCTTGTCTTGTGTAGAGGTAAACAGTGCACAAAAATTGCATAGAAAAAGGCACAGATTTTGGAAGGAAAGAGAACATTTCATGTGTGCAGAAAATAATAAAGTGTGATATTAGTTGTGCTAAATTTATTATTTTGATCACTTGAACTTCCACGCTTGAAAACAAGTTAGTCTGCATTTCAACTATTAATTTTGCAGGTTCTAATTAGTTACTGAGCCCTGAGAGTAAGTAAACACAAATAAGAAAAGTCTCTGCCCTTGAAGCTGTTAGGATCAGAGCTGAGCATTTCAAAACACATGGAACTGATTGGACAGTCAGATGGTCCAAGTGTGTCTTTGAACTCTTACTTGCTAACACGTGTTTAATAAAGGTTTAATTTCTTAAAAGTGTTGCAGAACCTGTCAGTTTCTACAGAAGCAAATCTGCAGTGGATCTTTCTTAATATTTCGTTTAGAAAACCATGTTATCTTTATTTAATCATAAAGCATAACTCTTTGTGGGCAATTGGAGTCTGGCAAGTTGATTCATAGAAGCTTTTGTCATTTGTCCAAGATTTCATCCCTCTTCTCCCCAGTAAGACAGAGGAACTGTTCATGCCTGGCCAGCTGAACAGCTTTACTGCCTTGAAAGGTGGAAGAATGTAAAGAATGAGATGCATTAAGAGCAGCAGAGAGGATTCCATGCTGCTTTTCTCTCTGCTGCTCATCATGAGGCAGTAGGTCTTCCTAGCCTGCCCTATGTAGTTGATTGTTAATATCTTGAAGAAACTGCCAATCTATGGCAGAGATGGTACATTTTATCTCTGAGGAAGTCAATTTAATGCTTTTGTGTTTTTAACATTTTTAACACTTTTTTCCCAGGAAGGACCTTTAAGGCCTGTCCTTGAATGCATTGATCTTGTCAGCAGTGAGGATGAAGAACCTAACAGCAGTTCTTATTTTCATGTGAGTATGTTGTAATGTATTTTAAGACATCTTGGTTAAATAAAATAATTGGTCTTCTGTATTTTTTCCTATCAGTTCCTCTCCACAAAAGCCTTGTTAGATGTATTTTTAACAAGTACAAAATAACCGGTATTGAAATATTTTGATTTTTTTACGTGCTGTTGAGTGAAAAGTGAGAATACCATCACTTTACTTTTTCCAGAGACATTTTTTCTGCCTTGAAATCACTTGGAACTTTTATTTGTCTTTCAGTGATCTTAACAAGTGTGTAGAAATAGAATGTCACTTTACATGCAGCCTCAGAAGTCGGGGTATCCAGTTTCTAGCCTGAAAACATATCTGGTCTATTACTAGGCCTTTTGTTTCTAAACTAACTGTTTAGGAACAATTTCTGGGTTGAATGACCTTGCTCCAGTGACAATCTGCTTTAGCCCAATCCTTCATAATCCATTCTAAGAATGTATGAGTCAGAAGCAGACTCATTAGTTTATCTATCCCCCAAACTTACTCTGCCTGCTCTGCAAGGCCTTTGAAAGGGACGTTGATAGACCCTACTAGAGCTGGTTTTGGCAGCAGTGACTTATCTTTTGAGTTTTGTTTTCCTGTGTTGCAGCAGAGGATGTTTGTAATAAACATGATTCTTAAGGAAAGGTGATCTTCTGTGCACAGGCTGACATTGCAGGGATCATTTCTAGAGCTGACTATGTAAGAAGAGGAAACTACAGTATATGGCCTATCCCTTAGGCTAGAAAAAGCTCAAGATCTGCCTTTTTCAAGAAAATGAGCAGTTTTAGAGCAAGAATGATAGCAGTTTTCAGGTTTTTTTAGATGGGCCACATGTTGGCTTTGAAGTCAGGAGGGATTTTGTTTACTTAGAAGATATTTTCATTTGTTGGAGACTTCTAGGACACAGCATAATCATGCATGTTCCTCTACTGCATGGTGAGGCTAATGTTTATCTTGAATTAACTTGAATATGTGAAGGGGAAGGTTGTTTTTTGTTTTTTAACAGAAGTTACAGATGCTGGTAAAAAGGGAGAGAAAGCTGCAAGGTAGCTCATGGAACTTATGATAAGAGTGTTTTACTGAATTATGTCAAAATGCTGGGGCATCACTTCACTGTGTTAGTGTCTGTTACATAACAATCACCAAATAATAGTTTAACTTTCCAATTGTAGAATACTAAGCGTAAGGATCACATTGACTATCAGAAGGAACGAGTTGCATCAACCCTGGATCGTCTGGCACGCCATGTTGAAGTAGAGAAACAGCAAAAAGAAGAGAAAAACAAAGCCTTTAAGGTATTGGATGTGTTTTATTTTGGAAGAATTGCATAATAAGGCCTTGTAGTCACAAGTGTCTTTGTTTTCTCTACTAAGTAAATAAAAAAATTAGTGAGGCATACCTGGAGTTAACAACTAGATTTCTGCATCTGGGGCATTGTGTGAAACACAACATGGACTTTGTCTTTTCATTGGCTTTTAACTGATCAGTTTTCTAGTCTTACTGCAGTAAGGAGTGGGGGCAATTAAATTAATGAAAACGATTGGCAAAAACTTGTTCCCTTGTTTGTATATATAGCAGAGGACCCTTAGTATCAATTATTCTGATATTCCGATATTTCAGGTAATTAAAAAATAACAATTATCACAAACCACCCTGCAGCATGCCTTGCTATTTACCTGCTTTTGTCTGAGATTTTTGGGAAGCTGTTTGCCACATTGAACCTGTATAGGATAGTATTTCATAATGGGATAACATTTTCAATGTTTAAGGCATAATTTTAAAGTTGTGTCTTACTAGTTGCACTTTGCAGCCGTTTGAAAAGAATGTACTTTTTACTTTTATTGCAAACTGAGAGATAAAGTCAGTGGGCTTAATGGTAGGACTGCTCTCAGTGGGAGCTGGATATCTTGAAGGAATGGGATTACAAGAACTTTATAGAATTGAACAGGGACAAATGTAAATCCAGAGTTGGCAAAATGTACTGACTTCCCAGCCTCATTTTCTCAACACTGTTAATGGCTTTTAAAATCACGGAATTCTACTATAGTTACAGCTTGGTACAGTCTGTGATAGACTATGCAACTGTAGCACAATGGAGTAAAAGGCTAGATTAGCTACACTGCAAGGTAGCCTTGAAGTCTAAAAGCCTACATCCATCCCCCTGCTGTCTTTTCCACTTTGAATTTGGCTATCTGTTTGTGTCTCCACATACAGTTTTTCAGCTGTAAAGTGGAGTCAGAGATAACTGTGTAGCTTTTAAAGCAGCTTGAGAATGAAGGCTAAAATATCCTTTCGTTAAAGATGAATGTTTTCTTCCAGGTTGGCTCTTCTCTCATCAGGTAATGCAAATTGCAGACTTAAATTTAGTCTTCAAAATGAAAATGCTGTTTTCTCTTTTTTTTTATTACATTCCATTTTTGTTGTATTGAGAAGTCAGTCGAGTTGTAAGATTTCCTCTCACTTAAATTGTTATGGGTGTGTTTTTTAGGAACTCGTGCAAGTTTTGAGATACGTACTTAATCTTTTTTATTTTTCTTATTTTTTTTTTATTTGATCACAACATTGTCTGGTATGATTCTTCCCTTAGGAGAAAGTTGATTCCCAGTATGCTCATGGGTTGCAAGAATTAGAATTTATTCGAGAGCGCAGTGATACAGAAGCTGCAAGGTTATGTGTAGACCAGTGGTTAAAAATGCCAGGTAAGAACAGAAAACTAAATCTGAGTGATGGTTTCTGAGTCCTGCATTACAGAGTAGAACATGTGAAAATTGTTTAAATTTTGCAGGTGCCTTGTACATAACCAAATCCTACAATATAAATTTTGCTAGAGTGTGTAATTTGAAAGTTCCTAAACATTTATTTCCATGAAAGCTATTCTTGTAATGCTTTGCTACTTTGAAAATTTAAGATACGAAGTTTAAAACCAGTGAGGCAATGTTAATTATTTTTATAAGCAAAGTTGCTAGGAAGAAAAAAATATTACTGTTGAACAGCTGCTTAGGAAAGTGTAAGTAAATGTGACTTCCATGAGTTTAAAATACTGGCTGGTGGACCTGGAGGGAGGATGTCAAACTGCTTGAAAAGTTGCACTCCTGGGAATTGAAGAGACAATGAAAGAGCAGACTTAGTGTAGTAGGATTGAAGGACAGTGAATGGATTGTTAGTTTGCATTTAAGAATCGCTACATTTTGATTCTGGAATGTTCTAGGGTTTGTGTGTTGTTTTCTTAAGCCTCTGTAATTCAGCTTCTGGTAAAGTACTCTGTTTTGGAACACAGGTCTAAAACCAGGCTCTGTTAATGGTGGAAAAAGGGGTGTTTATAAGAGGACAGGTCAGACTCAAGTCAGCAGCAGTCCCAAATATTGTCCTGTAATGCATTGCAACAGACAGTTTGATAATGTACATCTTCTTCTGGGTCACCTTCAAAGGTAAGGAGATACCTTGCAAGAGTTTGATGTAAGGAATAATAATAAAATAATCTGCTCTAACTTAGGGTATCAGCATAAAAAAATTGCCTGTACTGACAAAGCTCCATTTTGAGAGCCAATTAATATCTTAAAATTTGTATAGATTAGCTTCAATGGGGATTTTTGTTTGTTTGGCTTGGTTTACTTTTTACTTGGTGTTTGTGGTTTTGTTTTTTTTATTCAGAATTGATGACTTCCTTTTGTTGAGCATTTTTTAAATGTCTGGGCTTTTTTGAGAAGTAGGATTTCTGTACTCCAGTTTAGTTGTACCTTCATCCAAACTTGAAACAAACCAAAAGGCTGACTTACACAAGTTGATGGTAAGATAAAAAGAAAAGCCCCTACTGCAGGGAAAGATGAGCAAAAGCTACAGGCTATGTGTTCATTGATGATCTTGCTAGTCAGTATTCAGTGTGTCTGTGTTCAATCCCAGCAGATACTGCCTTTTAACTAGTGAATGTGTCCATAAGCAGGATGGGGAGAAGTTGAGGGAAGTATCATGGATTAATCCCCATAGGCAGCTCAGCCCCTCACAAGTGCTCACTCACTCACTCACTCACTCACTCACCCTACTAGGATGTAGGGAGAAAACTCTGGGCTGAAGTAAGAACAGTTTAATAAGTAAAAGCAGAAGCTGCGCGCACATGCAAAGCAAAATAATGACTTGACAGGCAGAGCTCTATCACATGTGATGGTTACTTGGAGTGATGGCATTTGTCTTCCCAACTATCTCATCTCCCCTTCCTCCTCCTCCCAACTTATTGCTGAAAGTGATATGCTGTGGTATGTCTGTTTGGCCATTTGAGGTTAGCTGTCT
>VWYI01040504.1:0-20576 GCA_013399455.1 Anthoscopus minutus
GGATGGGGATCACAGCATCTTGAGTTGTTCTGTACTGCTGGCGGTGCACTGTCGAGGTGGCAATGGGTCCTTGTTGCTGCTCCACTTTCAAGAGTCTCACTGCAGACGGGCTCTCTGATAGTCCCAGCAAGATGTTCAATTGCTTGACACCCTCTGTCCCCACAGCCGCTATCCCAAATGCCCACATGAGTCCCTTTGGGTCCTTGAAACTCTTGCTTCAGAGGATATCTATGCCCAAAATACATGGGACCTCTGGGCCAGTCACAATAGGGTGTTTCTTCCACTCATTTCCAGTCAGGCTCACATCAGCTCCCACAAAAGTAAAATCTTGTGATCCCCCTGTCACACACCAGATTCTGCTCCTACATGTCTTGATAGGATTCATGTGTACTATGCACCAGTGTCAACCAAGGCCTCATATTTCTGTGGTTCTGATGTGCCAGGCCAGTGTATCCACACAGTCCAAAATACACAGTTTTCCCTAGCCTCTACGTGGCTAGAGGCAGGGCCCCTCTAAGCCTGGTTATCCTTCTTTCCCTTGGCATATGTCTTGGAGGTTCCTTCAAGAGAATCAGACATATCATCATGATACCTGGCAGTTTGGCTACTGGAGCCGCTTTCTTTTTGGTGGAACTTCTTCTCTGAGTCTTGCTGTCTTCCAATTCAAGAACCTATTTTGCCAGAGCAGCAGCAGATTTTCCATCCCATCTCCTCACATCTTCTCCAGAGTCATGTAAGAAGAACCACAGCTCAGCTCATGGGGTGTACTTTCCCTATCTGGGGGATGTCTGTGTTTGGTACCAGAACTTCTGATCCGCATTGCTGAGACTTGGAGAAGATCTTCTTTAATCTCCTCCCTGAATTTCTTGCAAGTCTCGTCTATCTTGTCTTCTAATTTTCTGCAGACATGTTTCCACCACCACAATTCTTGCATGTGTAGGGCCATGTACAGCATCTGCATATACTTGGAGCTTCTTTGCCATATCAAGCACGGTCTCCTCCCTGTCATCCCATTGCCAAAGCAGAAGTGTATTCTTTTGGCCCAAGTCACACAAGTTTTCGCTACATCACAAATGTACATGGTACCGAGTCTGGGTTCCTAGTGTTTGGGTCATCTGAGAAAATAATCTCTGCCGCTGCCATTTCTCTCAAGTGTTGAATCCTTTGTTCTATGGCGTTCCACTGGGTTTGCTGCATATAGAGATCATCTGCACACAGGTATTTTGTGCCACACTTCCCAGGACCTATGCCCAGAGACTGAGAGGGTTAGCCCTCCTGATCATTCTTTGGTTGATAACTGGATCATGTGACAGGGATCCCAAATGCCTTGCAGGAAAATGTGGTGCCATTGCTCTCCTAAGTTAATGATTTATTAGTGTTTCATGCATATTTCCAACATTCCAGCATGCTTATATATTGTTCCAGCTTTGATACTTTTGAGATGATTCCATATGTTACTACTTATGCAGGTAAGTGAATCATAGAATACCAAATGGAAGGGACCTCAAGGATCACCAATTGTTCTTGTGAAAAATTTTCCTCCAGTGTCTCATGAGACTCTCCCCTGGGGTAACTTGTACCAATTACCCCTCATCCTCTCTGTGTGACACCTTGTAAAAAGAGAGTCTTCTTTTAGCCACCCTTTAAATACTGGAATATGGTGATAAGGTCTCCCTGAAGCCTTCTTTTTTCAAGGCTGAACAAACCCACTTTTCTTAGCCTTTCCTCACAGCAAGCTTCTCAGTCCTTTGATGATCTTTTTGGATCTTCTCTTGACCCTCTCCAGCCTGTCCTCATATTTTTTGCATGGCAGGGACCAAAACTGAACACAGTATTCCATGTGTGGCCTTCCAGTCCCCTTCAATGTCTTATTAAAGTCCATGGTTTTAATCTCAATATATTCCTTTAGGTCTAACAACATATACAAGCTTCAGCTTCTATACCGAAAAGCCCACAAAATTCTGCATTACAAGTGGATACTACTGAAGTCATTCAAGCAGCTGATCAAAACAAACTTCATCTGTTCTGACCTTCTCAGTGAGAATATCAATAGCAAAATATCAGAAAAATTGCAGACACACAGTAGCTGTGCCAGAAGTCAGAGTGCCACAGAAAACTGTACAATTGTACAAGCTCAGCTTGGAGGCAGAAAAAGTCTTTGCTCTCTCCCTCTTTTGATTATGAGTCCACCCGTCTGTCTGCCTCTCCTGGTTTAAAAATACAACTATGAACGTGACTGACATTTACATATTGGAGTTTAAGTAAAAGCTCTTCTCACTTGCATCTGGTGACTGGGGACCAAAAGATGGAAAAGGACTTTAAAAAGATGGTAGGGAAAAGGGCAGGAAGAGAGAAAGGATATTATATACCTCCTGTTCTGAACTGATTGTGTGACTAAGTGGTGTGTAGTTGTGCACTGTTAAAAGACCAAAATTTTCTTGAAGAATCACTATGAATTTCTGTTGTATCTGAATTCCTCCAGGAATTCTTCTGGTATTTCATTTCTGGGCTACAAGGAGGCAACTAGCTGCTTCATTCTTAGGTATGTGGCCCAATATTTGTAGCTGACTCATTAGCACTCAATCTGCTGCATCATCATCATGTGCACGATTGTGCCAAGAGGTAGATGTGGCAGATGAACAGCATTCATAGTTTGCTTTGCTGAGGATCAACACAAAGCCCAGTGGAAATCATGAGGACAAGGATTAGTTATGCCCTTGCCTACTCCTTGTCATTCCTACTTCTTGAGCTAGAGCAACGTCTGGCAATAATGCCTGCCTGTTACTACTGAGACTTACAAGGGTACCTTTCAGGTGACTCTAGAGATCTCTAGAACACCCTGCCTCAACCAAGTTCCTTCAGCAGCTTTGGTAATATACACAAAAATATCTCAGCTTTGTCCTCTAGAGGCTGTTAATGCATCTATTATTATATTAAGGTTCCATCATAACAACAGTTTTTACTCAGACAGCTCATTAGTCACCTCCTAATGATATCATATACCTAGTCTCTGCATTGGCAGAGATTTACTATCTCTGCAGATTCCTTCAAAATCTTTCATTTTCTCCTTTGTTGCTTTTATTCATAGTTCCACCAATAAGAAGTAATATTCATAGTCCTCAAGAACTTTGGTGTTCATATGTATGGTAGGAAAGTACTTATTGATCTTTCTTAAAAGAAGTAGAAACTTGAAGCGCAAAGGTATGAACAAGCAAGTCTTAAAGGCATTTAGATACCTAGGAAGACAGATGCAAAACTGGTCCCTTTAATATTAAAAAATGTAAATCCAGCAGGATTTAGGTCTTAGAAAAGGTAAGCCATGAAAATGGTCCCTTTAGATGTTGCTATTGTCAGTTAATAGAAGGACTCCTAGATCTCTTTCAACTTCTGCCAGATCTTGAACTGAAGGATGTTGGATTGATAGCTTGAGAGTGAATAGCTCTGGAAATCCTGAAAAAGGATTTACACTCCTTGACATATTTGAACAGTAGCATCTTACAACTATTGTGACATTTGTGACAATAAGGCACAACTGTTAAGAGTGACTTAGTAGTCACTATGTAGGAGTCTATCTGTCTATTCAACCACTGGTCCCTCTCTCTGCCTGCTCTGAAAATCTGTTGTCTTTTGTATCATATTGAGTTGTTACTGTGGTTTTTAATCAGTCACAGATATTTTTTATACTTTCCATCCCAAATGTAAGGCACAGCTCTGCAACATGAAATTAAATACAGGGAAATATGCACATTTAGGGGTGAGGAATAAACTCCCACCCCGACATGCCATCACATGACATGTCCAGTTCAACTTCTGGTTCAGGGTAAAGGATAGAAAAATGTTAGTCTATCTGCACTGAGCAGGCATCAGATGTCAATAGATTTCAGTCAAGTTCTGAATTCAGTTCGAAGCCCTCTTCTGTACTAATCCTTTAAGTTGTCTGCATTACCCCTGAGGAACACAGAGCTACAGAGAATACATCTCATCTCCTACAGAACTTTCATAAGATAGTATTCTAGATCCAGGGCTATTTTTGCAGCCTGTGAGTGCAGCTTTACACTTGATTCTGGCAATGTCACCTTTAAAACTACTGACTTTAGTGTATGGCCTCTTGTCACTTCTCAGGCGCTGAGTCACTTCTCAGTTCCTAAAGCATCTGCTTTTAGTACAACAATAGGTGGCTTAGAAGGGCTGTAGAGCTTGATATGGTCAGGAAAATGCTCTCATCTACACTCAAAATTAATCCCTTGCAGAAATGGTCTTGGATTTTACTGCCTGTGGTCTTCGCATCACAAGACCTCCCTGGGCCCAGCTGCGTGTGTAGGCTATGTGAACAGGTAAACAACAATGAATAAAATGCATTTGCAGGTCCCAAAGGCTGGTTTCTATTTTAGCATTTCTGACAGAAACAGATCTCACAATAACACTAATATTAACTAATATTAATATAAATGAGATCTCACAATAACACTAATATTAATCCAAATACCATAAAAGGAAATACCATACAAGCACCATGATCATCATGAATGCAATTATAATGACTTACACAGAGCCTTTGATGATCCCATCCCAATACAGTGGCACCTGCAACCCTGAATAGGATTCAAAAAGCAAACTAGACAGAATATTTTTGGTTAAAGTGTGAAGTCTTAAGAACTGCAGAAAGAAACGTAACACAGAGACAAGCTCATTTTGAATAATGTGCTAAACCACCATAAAAGTGCATCTAGAGAAACGGATTAAAGAAACTTTCCACAGAATAAAATTATAGAGGGAAGCATGATAAATTCAGGCAAGGGAAGGCATACAAAAACAGTAACTGCCATTGTTCCATCTGTCCATGTTCTATGCATCACACAGGTAGGCTGAAACACTTTGGTTTGTAGGGGTCCAAATGGGAAAGCAATCACCAAACAATGCTGTGATAAATCAGGATGGTGGAAGGGTAGAGAAGAAAAGGGCAAAAAAATCTAGGCTGCATAAACAAAGGCCTGAAAGTTATACCAGAGCTTGTAATTTATGCATCTGCTACACTGAGTTACACTGGATTTCTTCTGGTTGGTTGTTACAGGGCTGTCAATGTTTCATCAACATTACACTGAACCATTAAGAAATTTGGTCTGATGTACAATAGATGTTTTTATAGCTACTGAGGACACTGTTTTTCACTGTGATGAGGAGGAACTTTACAGCAGTACTCTCTGGATACATAGCTAGTAAACTACAGGCTGTATCACATGACTCCATGCTAAATATGCTGTCAAGAAAGAGCAAGATATTCTACTTCAAGGCTGAAGTTCTACATCTTTTCTCAGTTGATCCTTACTTCAGTGTTGCCAAAGCTCTCCCAAAGCTTCATGCTGTGTTAGAGATCTCCTCATGGCCCTGTTATTCTGAATGGAAGAAATAACCCTATGTGAGCATACATTCCCTGTGGATTCCAATTCTCAAGTTCAAGTGTGCATAGCACAATACGGGCATTCTTGAAAACAAAAATAGATCTTGAAATGCAATATAAACTGCTGACAGTTGATGTATCTGTCACTATTTATACACACAAATCATACAGTTATTTGTATGTATACAAGTTTCAGGGACCTACTTTCTTCTCCATGATTATTCTGTTCTGCAGCAACTTTCCAGTTTGTCAAGAGCTAATCACCACCATCCTTTAACTGGGCTGCAAACACTGACTGTGTTGTCTTCCATTGTAGGCCTTCAGTTTTCAGAGATAATGACATTGTCTGTATCTCTCTCCCAAACCAGAGGAGAAACCAGGAAATGCATGTAAAATCAGCTATTAGTGTAAATTATTGTAACATATTCTTAAGGTAAGTCATTACAGCAACCTGTCATCTCTCCTGAATTACAAGACACCAATAATTACTCCTAGATTTCAAAAGCCTGGTGAACATAATGACATACATTTGTATTTACATGCTTATTTCACCAAAATGAGATTCTGAAGCTCATTAAATAAATTCCAGAATTTTCTATCACACCAGGAAAAGACTTAAGTGTCAGAAAGAAAATGTAGATGGCCATAAGGCCAACTTCTGTTATAACGTCTGTTTTTTCATGATTTTCTATTCAACTTCATTTTCAGATATATTGTAGAAAATGAGTGCTAAGGCTGGTTTGTACTTTGCACAGAATAATCAGCCAGAGTCTTTCCCAAAAGCTGTGAATATAAAGCAAGAAATCATTTGGCCAAGCGTCAAATACTCAACAGGTCTTTCTCCTCAAAGAGCAAGATGCCTTGCATAAGAAATGCTTTGGCACAGATTCTGGATATAGCAAACAAAAATTATTTTTCAAGTTTGCATAACCCTGATTTCATAATGGGGTTACTGTGTGTTCTCTTTTGAGGACCATAGACCACCACCCCACTGCCTCCTTGGAATTCTCTGACAAAGCAAAGCCTGCTCCAACTCCAAATTTCAAAAAGTGAGTTTCTGCATACTCACAACCATTACAGGAGTCTGATATTGCAAGCGTGGTTACACTGGATTTAGGTGCACACTAATAATAGTTATTAAAGGTAACTATCTGATTAGTGGGAAGCAACAGACCATCAATTCATGCAGAGAAACCACAAACAATAAACTTACCTCAAAAAATCATCTGGTGTAAGTAACCAGGTGAGGAAGCATGTGCACTGATAAGCAGGTACAGTACTGTCTTCTACATCCTCAAATGCTAGCAAAAACAACTGTAACTGCAAAATGTCTTCATAAGCTCTATCTGCTTAAATTATAGTTACTCTGAGTGTTATAATACATTTAAGCATTCCCTTAAACACTTGTGAGGGTATTTTCTTCACCATTTCAATTCAAAAGGCCATGCACTCAAACCCTATAACTTCTTGATGACCTTGTCATGCGCAGATGGCAGTGGTTTGGTATTATGTAGATACCAAAGTCAGAATATGCTGGACTGCACCATATTCCAGGCCATTTAAGAAAATAATTCCACTCCATTTAGGCAATGTTACAAAGGCCAAACCTCCCTAAGCTTTAGTTTGTCAAGAAGACACTGCTCCACACTGAATGCAGCAGAGACAAGACCAACAGCAATGGAAAAGTGTTTTGTACAGAAAAGACATCTGTGGCCTTGGCATTTGAATATGTAACAAATCCACACCTCTCAAGCAATGTCAAATAGTCTCTTGTATGCTCAGATCCAAGTTAAAGCTACAACAGACTGAGAAATATTTTCTGTCTGCCATAATTTTCTAATAGGGTTTAAAATTCATGCTTAAGAAAATATTTTGGAGGTTGAGATTTATATTAGGAGTGTAAAGTTTATAAGCATAGGTTTTTAGGTGAGAAAGGTGATCTGGTCGTTTATTTCTTGGTCCTTTTCCACCTAATACTCAGAATTATAAACTCATGCTCTGAATGTTTAGCATTTGACAGGTGGTTCTGCTTTAGCTGGACCAAATTAAGTATTATCCAGTAGCTAAGAAAAAATTCTGGTGAGGCATTTTGCTTCTCCATTGTCTCCAGCTCTGTCTTAATTTCTCATTGTTGAACAAGAAGAATACAATAACTTGCCCAAACCATTAAGCTCACTGTCTAAGGAATGCTTAGCAATAGTAAGCTGTTTTTTCACTTAAATTCTAAATAAACCGCTTGTAGCAGTTTTGACGAGTTCCATTTATCTCCACAAATAAGCTGATTTTATTTCTACTTACTTTTGCATTAAAAAGAAAAAAAATGCCAAAATTCTGTCAAAAATGTTCTGCTTGTGAATTTTTCCTGCACCAAGAAATAGTGGCTATTTTCCTGGAAAAGCTGGTCTTATGACCAGGTCTGTCGACTTTATGTCAAAGAGGTTCACCTGTGACAGATTTGCTTTCAATACCACTGGGTAGTAACAGGACAGCAGCATGAAAGACAACTTTCTTGGCAAATATCGTTTCTCTTGCAACTGGATTCTCAGGTGTAACAAGTCCACAAATGCACCTTCTGGCATACCACGGCTCTTTTCATTGCTACAGCATTCAAATGCAGCTATCTGCAGCTTCCCAGACCACAGAACTATCTGGGTTTAGTGCCTAGGGCTAGTCATCCAGAGGGAAGGACTGCAGCTCTGAGGTTCCAGTCTAGTGTCAAGCTTCTCCAGACATTACTGAGGAACAAACCAGAGCACCACCATGGTCCCAGAAATTAGTGGGGTGCATAATATAGAAATACACAGGATGATATTTCTAAGAGTGGACCACCTTGAATAACCTTTGTCTGAAAGAATATCCCCCTACTTCTCACCATCAAAGAAAACGTCAGTGCTGGAGAGCAATGAAGTTAAGCATTTTGTTCTATGAAGAATAAAACATTTCGTATAACTAGCTCTAAAAGAATTTTGCTCTGATTTTAAGCCTCTCTTAACTCTGTATGTGCTTAGTGTTATCTTCCATAATAGTTGCAGAATCTCTGAGGAGGCAAACTGCTTCTGTCCTCCTACTAAGAGTATCAGAGAAACAATGAGAAACAAAACCAAATATTATGTAGTCTGGTTGTCAAAACAATCCTGTGGGAAACAGTCACACTTTCAAAGGCAAATACAGGATTTGAACTTGAGTCTCTGATGTCTCAAATGGGAGAGGTAATACTACCACCTCTAGCACCAATTTTTTCCTCCAGACTACCTGACTTAACTTTTTATGACTAGTCCAACCTTTGTTTTTGAATCTCTCTATATAGACTACAGATAATTAGGGAGCTAAGCTGCTATTTATGGAAACTTAAGACGTATTCCCTGTTGAATAAAATACTTGCTAAAAATAAAATTACTCTAGCTAATGAAAAGTGAGAAATTAACCATAGCCAATTTTAAAAGAAAGGGAAAGTGGGAAACAGGCCTGAGAAGGAATATGGGAAGATTTCATCATTCAATACATTACTAATGAACATAATTAAAAAGTAGCTAACATTCTAGTGCCTAGTTTTGCATGGCTTTGTTAGTCCACAGAGAAAGTAAAATATGATAGTGCAGACACTGTCAAGAAATTTCAAAGAAAATAAAAACTTAAATTCTTCACATCAGACATACAATGTTCTTCTCAAGGAGGGTGAGGACATTCTGAAAGGGTTGGTGTTAGAGCCAATCAATATGGCTGGGAAGGGTTCCTTGACAATATCTCCCTTCTCCCCTCCAGATTCCCCATCCAGAAAGCTCCAGGCAGAGATGTATGTTTTTGCTTCAGTTTCACAGAAAATTTTTATCCCTTTTTATTGCACTCAAAATAGGCATCAAAAAATAGCAGCGTAATGGAAAGGACTGGGCAAATCTTTCTAGAGAGCCGTAACTTGTTTGTTTTCTCAGGTCTCAGATTTGTAAACACGCCTGTTTGCAAAGAGAGTTATACTAACAGATTTAACTCCATAACACATGGGCACTAGAGCCTGTAATCTTTCCTGACATCCACAGTGCAATCCTCCAGAACACAGAATCAAGCTTAGGACCATTTCTTTTCGTGAAGTTCTTCAGCAAACACAGGGTGAGCCACTAGAACCATCTAACATTACCATGAAATTATGTATGATAACAATCTCAAAGACAAACCTGGAAAAGGATGTTGTGGTTAGTACAGGTGAAGAAGGATTTAACAGATCACTTTAGCATCAATAGACACTCAAAAATATACTAGAAACACAAAACAGTCTTCCATCTTTGTGGACTTAAAATGCAACATTTTATAGATGTGAAAAACATTACCAACCCTACAGCTGTATTCCTAACTTCTTTCTTAATGTCAAATCGCGTTTGAAGCCAAGACCTCAGTTATGGCCCTAGGACACAAATTAGAGCAGAATCCCCAAACCCTTTGAGTGTGGGCTCATGTAACCATGCCCAAAAAGGAAGATCCTGAATCCATGTCTGAAAAGGAAGATCCTGAATGGGAAGGGGCCCAGAAACCTACAGCATGCAAATGTTCATGGGTGGTGTGCACTGGAGGCTGTATTTCCCAAGTTGGACCTTGTTGATTTGCTTGATAAACTGAGAAAGATAGAATGGACTTGTGGCCACTGAAAGCCCAGGTTCCCTAGCAGCCTGTCAGCTGAGCCGGCTGAGCAATGCAGGCTCCACACAAACACTGCTGAAATCAGCCACCCAGGGAAGGAGGTTGAGGTGGTAGCAGCACTACATTCATCATCCCTGAGAGACAAAACTTCCAGCCATGGGCGGTGTGTGTGCTGCTGGCAGGCAAACAAACACGGCAGCAGCCGTCCACTGGCAGAGTTCTAGGGGTGGCAGCAGGAGGGAAAACTGCTGAGGTCAAAGGGCTGTAAGATTGTCCCATGGACCAGCTGTGTAAGCCTCTGGGAACAGTGGAGTTGCCAGGTACCAGGTTCATCTCCAGACAGGCCTCCCTCTGCCAAGAGCATGTGTAAAGCAGGTTTGGGGAAAAAGAAAAGAGATAAAATAGCACCATTCTGAGAGAAGTAGCCACCAGAGCCCACACTGACTGCAAAATCCATTTTAAGGACATGTATACAAGAGAGCTATAAAGGTTAGGCACTTAAAACAACCTCTGTGACTCAGGTTAGAAGATTTTACTTTATTTTGCCTGCAAGTTTAGGTATCTCTTCCCTTTACATGGGCTTTACAGAGGTGAAGATACTAGCAGCTAAAAAGCATAGGACAAGTATTATAATTTGCAATAAGCAGGAGCTAAACAACAAACTTAATCAAACATTCCAAATAATCCTCCAAAATTTTTCTTTTGATGCATACCTTCTACAGTATTGACTTCTGCTGTAGGGTAGTATTTGCATGTGAAATGTGCAATTATGAGCTCAGAAGGGAAAAATGAAATCACCTACTTAACTTTATGACAATAACATGAAAATATTGCTCTCAAAAATACATGTCCTCATATAAGGTATATCCAGACTATCCAACACATAAGAGAATGTTTTTCATCATCAAACTTTACAAGCTTTTATAGTTTTTTAAAATTCTGTTAAATTACAAAGAATTTGTGTGATTTTTGTTATTGCTATCCCACAGGTCCTCCTTTTACTTGAAATTCATCTCTGAAGCAGAAATTATGTTGTTTCAGTTATGTCAATGCTCTGAAAAAAAACTTAATGGATCCTTGACAACATACTGACATGGTTTCTCAAGGAAATAAATTTTCCTTTTTCGCCCTAGTATCAGTCTGCATTAAGTGGTAGTTCCAAAAACTTCATCCATGATTCATTTAAGTTAATAACACGTTTGTCCAACAAATCTCTCAGGGGAATACTTTGCAGAAAGTCTGTGCTCCAGAGACATGCAGACAGTTTTTTGGAGGATTCAGAGACTATGGATTATCGACACCAAACTAAGTTGCAAACTAAGTTTGTGAGCTGAAGACAATGTTTCTACCTGAGGACACATTTTTCAGTCACAGGTATCTTGGACACAATTGAAAATCCCCGCTGACAAAAGCAGACCTAATGAAATCAGATGCTTTCATTGGAACAACTATAGAGAATTAGGACTTAAAATCTCTCTAATTTTAAATCTATTGTTGTCTTCAGGACAACTGTTAATACTGACCAACATGTTAACTTGGTAAGTTTGAAAATCAATACAACCTTACTTCTAACCTTTAAAAATTCACTTAAACAAAATTAATCAAAGTGAGATACAAACTATCTTTCTCTACAACAACAACAAAGGCCATCCAATTTTGAAATGATGGCATTGTATTTGTTTTCTTTCACTAATTAAACCTAGTGACCAAGTCTAATTAATTTTTAACATTATGTTTGTATCAACTTTTTTTAAAAGATGCATCAAAAGTGAAAGTTCCTATCACTCAAGTAAAACAAACAAATGAACATCTATATATAAATATGCAAAATCTAAGACTTTCCACAAGTTACCAAATTCCAGTATCAACTACAGTTAAAACAATTATGAAAAAACAATTCTCTGATACACAACAGAGTGGTGAGCACAGTGCTGTTATTCCAATACCAGAAACCAGTAGTAGTTAAAAATACATGCAACAGAAGAGGGAGTTCCACTAAATTATTTTCCAGTAGCAAATGTGTCTGCAGAAGAGGCTGAAACTCCAGACAGCTCAATAGCTTGCAGACACCAAACAAAGCACACGACACAAATTGAACAAATACAATAACCAGTCCTCAAAAAACCCAAATCTCTTAAGGGTGTTCCAGCAGTAGACAGCTGCCTGCAGAAAGTTACTCTTAAACTCTGATATTTCCCCTGTGCTCAGTAATATCAGTTTCTGAATTGGAAATGCTTTAGACAGAACAAAGTGAAGTTTGACTCAGAGCAATGGGCATGTTCAGGCAATACAGTTTGACATTTGTCCCAAAGGCACAAGGAAAATTCATGTTCAGAACACAAATAATTAGATCTTCCATCTTGTAAGCTGCTGCACAGTCTAACCTGTTGATATTTACCCTTGGACACCCATAACCTAACAATCAATCACAGGATTCTTATTTGCTCATCTAAAGCATGGATCTTCCAGACAGGTACTTTTAAAGCTTCTTGTCATGCTGCCTACTGCATGCTTTGCACAGTTTAAGTACAGGGTAGTTCTGTATACTTTTTGGGGAAAAAAAGACCCCTCTGATAAAAGTACTTGTTATATATAGCAGAGGTTTGTCATGAGGAGTACATATCTCAAATATGCTTCTAGGAAGGAAAATACTCCCACTCCTACATTCAGTGAATAATTTTTCTATCTCTGACTTGTTTATAATTTTGAGACTGAAACAGTAAGCTCTGTGTGTTTCTGCTGCAGTACTGACTGAAACTGATCTATTATCTTGTACACGGAGTATCATGCCTGGTTTGACAGTGGAGCTGTGCACATAAAAAAAGGACAAAGCTATTATGAAAAAGTTCTCTTTAAAAAAGGGTTCTCCATAAATTATGTATTTCTAAGCTGATGTGTTCAATTAACTCATAACCTGAAAGACTATGCATGCTCTTACTTCAGCTCTTAATCATAAAAGACTGTCTCCTGTGGGTTTGAAATGTCAACTCTTTCTAGCAAATATAAAAAAATTGTTTCTTTTATATACACATTTAAAAGCTACTCTATAGCAATGTTTAAAATTAACCAGTTACTGCATACTGCAGTTAAAGTTGCCTTCAGAGAGGCACATTCTCATTGGCATGTGTATGAATTCACCCTTTAGAAGACATTTCTGCTATTTGTCTAAATCCCTAGAGGCATCTTCATGACAAATAGAAGCAAGCAGTGACATTTCTCAGTGGTTTTATTCAATTATAAGTAATGGAGCTTTCTTCAAACATAGGGTTTATTTAATATCAGCTATATCAATTGTTAAATCCTTCATGGAGATCTTTAGCCCATTAAATATGAGCCCAAACCACACATCAGGTACTAAATTTTTTTTTCATTCAGGCACAACCCAGCTTCCTTTGTTTTCTTGCAACTGAACAACATTAGGAAGCGAAAATGTGTAAAATTTAAAAACTGAAGCAAGCCTCAGCTTACTCTACATACTGACCTTCTTTCTGTCCATATAGACACCCCCTGAAAAAAGCAGTTAAGCTAAAATAAATCTTGAAATTACACAAAGAATCACAGTTGAGCTTAGTGAATTTGAAGGAAATCACAGCATCTAAAGATCTTCAAAAAATCAAATTAAAGAAAAATTAAAATCTATATGACCTTTATGAAACTTCGTGAGAGACCTTTTTAATCATGCAGTGTTTATGATGATCTCATTACAGAGATGTTGATTCTAAAGTCAATGTTTGTATCACTTACAGATTTTAGCTTTTAGCATATACATTATTTTAAGAAGATTAGTCTGATGCAATTGTCCAGTTGCATGCAGTCAACTAATTAAGGCAGGAATGCTTTCCAAATATCCATCCAATGCTACCAGTTGCAAAGTTAAGCATGACAACCTGTGGCAAGAACTTTTTAAACAGCTGTGCATTAGACAAGACAGAACACGCTTCTGCGATGGGAGGTGCAAATCGCTCTCTCAGCCCAAACACGGCCCCAGTGCCAGAAGCGGCAGATTCTTCTCCCATCTGTGAGCTGAAGAGGGAGTGCAGAGAACATGACCACTCCGCTGACACAAGAGGCCCAAGGCAGGAAGCAGACAGCTGAATGCACATCACTGCAATCTGTCGACCATTTTCTATACAGATGTAGAAACGGCTATTCTCTTGATTCCTTTGCTTGAGATTAATGTGTCCAGGAATTATAAAAGAGAATGGTTTCCACTCTCCCTTCCACTACTACTGCATTTCCTGTGTTGTTGGAGTCATATCTTGTAAAGAGCAGTTATTTAATTGGCCTTGATTCACACAAGCACCACACGCATCACTTGCTGCTTATGCTCTAGAGCAAGAGGCTCATTGAATGAAAAAGAACAGACAGGCTGTCACGGTAAACCTTTAGCACCTAATCCAAGCTGTAACAAGAGCTGATGGAGAAACTGGAGCCAGCAGCTGAGATGAATAGCTGTGCCTTCCACATGCTGTGTCATTTCTCCCTACCTTGGTTTGAGAAATTAGCCCAAACTGGATGTTGATGAGCATGTAAATTAGCAAAGAAAAGCTAATAGGGAGCTACTCTTCCTGACGCTTTCTTTTTGCAGAATAACATCCTGTTTTGTCTTGTTTTCCCTACCATGCATTTGAAAACATCTGTAAGAAATCTTGCTCATAATAAATGGTTTAGAACAAGTTACCAGGATCAATAGAGCCAGCCTTTGAATCTAATGAAAGAGAGCTTCTCAGCCTAAACTGAAATGGATGGTCACACACTGCCTCATATATTTGTAGTGACTAATCTTGCCTGATCAGCTTTTGCTATCAGCATCAATGGAAGTTAGATCCCTTTTATTCCTGGATTTTTTGAGCAGAATTGTCCAGATGGCAGCCTATGGGAAGAAAAGATACAGGTCCTGAATGCATCGCAATAGGAATATGGCCTTAGACAGGACCAAAAAGTCAGTGAATTGATGGACTCTGATAACCTGGATGGTCCTTGTACCCAGGAAGTACAGAAATACTCTGGCATGCATTTTGTCCATCATCCTGAAATCCTACACAGCCACCTCAATGCCAGCAGTACCTGAACCATAGCTGGCACAGTCTCAATTAGTTTACACCAGCAGTGTTAGAGCTGAATTTATGATGTTATTGTACAGAAGCAGCTCAAGGCCTAACTGTGCGCCGAGACAGAAATGAAATACAGATGCCAGCTCCCGCTGGGGCTGAACCAAATTACCTTTTTGCCACCTTCTGGACGACAATAGTGGTACAGCTAAAGACATGCTGCTATTTTTTTTTCTCCTGAATTTTATGATGCTAAAACTGATCTGCCATTTTCCAGTGAGATCTGAAACCATGGCTGCACATTTTCCTGCACTCAAGAGTAGATTAGCCATGCATTTAGCCTTCAGGCTAGATACCTTAAGAAGCTAAAAGACTATTGAATATAAACCTCATTGTCAGCTAAAGGTTTCTGCCCCTGTTCACATCAGAATTTTATCCTCCTATCACAGAAAGAAACCAAGACTTATGAATACTTTATGACTTTTTATCCTCATCCACCACACAGATAAAAAAAGAGAGAGACATAAAAAGAGAGGTCATCTAAAAATTCAACAGCATGTTTCAAGATCCTTATTTATCCTTAACATCTCCATTAAAAGGTTCACTAATAAACAACACACAGGTAGAGGAGATTGGGTTAAACCAACCATGTTCCCTGCTTTAGAGATGACATATAGCTACTGGGACATTTTCAACAACTACTGCTCCAAAGGACTCCACAGTTCAAAATAATGTCCTGCATGAACAGATAAGGATACCAAAACAAGGAGAGATAAATCTGACAAAGCTCTGCACATTGCAGTGGTCAGGCAGTTCCCCCAAGTCCTCAGCTACACCACTTGCTTCATTTTCTCTTGGCTATCCACAGACAAGAAGAGCAATGAGTACACCGAACAGCCAGGTTGACTTTCTCACTTCCTGTCTTGAATTTCTGCTGCATCCACTCTGTTCATCATTCTTTCTTCCCTGTCTGTGTGTGCACATGTGTGAGTGCTAAAAGCCCTCTCTTCTGCATTCTAAGAAACAGATCTTTTATATGCATGGTCCAGCATGATTAGCCCATTCACTGCTAGTCACAGTGTGAGACCACTCCCTTCTGCTCCTAACCTCTTCTTTTGAACATTCAAAGCCTTTGTCTAAATCTGAAACTCTTACTGATTTAAATAATCCCATTGACATAAGCAACCTGAGCACAGTTAACTCCTGAAAATTTGAGGACATTTTCTAATGATTTAACACTTACATTAACAAAGTCTATTACTTCCCCCTCTTTTGACAATGCATCAATAGAAGGAAAATACAAAGAAAACTTAAAGTCTTGCAATATACCACCCTCTAAGTTATAATCACCTTCAAGCTGTTGAAGAAGAATCTAGAAGCAATTAAGGTAAGTTATCCCATTTTACAAGTATCTCCAGCATGCAAGGCTTTCCACACCTTAGTTCACCAGCAGTTGAGGACAAAAAAATAACTTGATTTAAAGAAAAGAATGTCTTTAAATTTCAGGCCGTTGTCAGAATCCTGAAGAAGATTTTGCTTTAGGTCACAGAACAGTTTCTTCTTTCAGCTGGGATACAAGTTAAGTTAGAGGTCAAAATTACATCTGAGGGATCTCCAGCTCCAAATCAGCCTCAAGCCGTGTTCCACTCAACACCAGTGCCAGTCCACAGCATCCATGCAGTCTTGGTTTAGGTTATTGAAATGAATGAGGGAATTTTATTCCAAGATAATGGGAAGAAATATGAATTCTGTCATTAACAAAAAGTAGTGTAGACAAAATACCTCAACAAAAAGCCACATGCTTTGCCCTTGAATAGATGATTTTAGGCTATCCTATGCTAAACATACAGAAAAAACAGATACTGGTAATAAAATAGCTGTTTAAGACCATAAGCATGCTTGCCCTAAAGGAAAGCAGGCTTTAGAAAAAGCCTTCTTTTTTTTTTACTTTAATGCCATGAAAATATTTTCCTGACATTCCTGACCACTCATTTAAGAGAGACAGAGATATATTTGTAACAAGGAACATAAACCAGAAAACGTGTATATGAGGACAGAAATTTTAATTCATTTCACGCTGATCACAATAAGGTGTATTAAATCATTTTCAACTCTTTAATACCAGTTCTTTATTAAACACTTCTGCCTGTAACTGTGTATTTTTCAGGCTGAATGCCTTGCACTTTTGTTGGTATAAACTGAACAGCATCACTGAGTTATGTTGCTGTATTTGGTGGATGTTATGATGGGTCAGACTGGATGACGAGGATCCAAACTGCAGATGACATCTCCATTAAAATGATTCATGAAACCATAGGATTAGGTCACAATAGCAGGGCTGCAAATGCCACAGCTCTTGTCAGAATCATCTCTTGTTGCATCCTTCCTGAGTGGTGCCAGTGACACATTCAAGACTTGTTCTGTGATACTCCAAGTGTTTAAGGACTAGAAAATGACATATGGAATAAATGGACATCCCAGGAGACCATTAACAGGCTATCAGGCTTTCACTTTTCATTTTGAGTTGACATCCAAGATAGGTTAATGACAATCGAAAGCCCTTTCTATCTGGCCTTGAGGGAACAGCGCTGATGGGTTATCCAAAGCACAAAAAGCCACAACGCAAAAAAGACACTTTAAATGGGAACTACTGCAGAATCCAAGCCCTAAATATGCCAGTTCATGCTCCAGACTTTCAGCTATGAAAACTTGTGTAATGAGTTGCTTACTGCCAGCTGTAGGACATTCTGAGGGAGTCTAGGGACTACAATAGCAGGAGTGTCAGTCACCAAATAAGACCGAGTGATCTGGTGCTGTGATGGTGTCTGATTCATCCCTTGAACATGCTGTCCTCCGTACTCCTCAGCTAGGGTAGGAAGAAAGTTCTGCTCACTAACAAAGCACAGGTCTGTCTCTAGGTTTGTTCAATGCACAGGGTAGATGTGTAGGGTCTCAGCTGCCATCTACAGTGGCTTACATGATGAATTAACAAAGGTAAGAAGACAGCAAAAGAAGTCTCCAAGAACCACCTTTTGTTTTATTACCAACAATATTAGTATCATCTGAATCCCTCTCTTGCATGTTGGTGCCATGAATTTTAACAACTTTTAAGGAATATTAACAAAAATTAGAAAGAAGCACAGAGGTACTGAGTTTTGTCCCTTTCCTAGGCCAATATGCCTTGGAAGCAGAATACTTCTTTTGCAACTTTTACCCCACTGGTCGTGCTGCCTTCCTTCATTGAATCTATGGATTATTTTATGTAACATTCCTAAAGTCAGTTATACATTGCACCATGGATTTACACAGTGGATTTAAATGCAGACATTTTCTGCCTTGAATGTAATTAAAGACTGAAAGGAAACACTCCAAGTAAACATAATATAAATCTGAAGTAAAGTCCTAAAAAGGTAGTAATCAAGAATTTAAGACAAAATTATTGGCAGAGGGGGAAGAATAATTTAAGTGAAAATCAGTGGACAAGAGCAAACAAATGAGCAGAAATTATATCTTTTGAGAGTAGATGATCATGTGATGAGAAATGAAACTGATGGGAGAATGTGCAAAGCAGGCATGGAAGAACACAAAGTGAGATGAGAGGTCAAGGGAAGGGCTATTCCAGAAGTTACATGAAAGACAAAACTAAAGAAAAGCTCAGTATAAGAAATTTGCAAGCCAAACAGCAGTGCAGCTGTAAGCTACACAACGTGACACATACATGCACTGAAAAAACAACCCAGGAAAATCCATAATTGCAAAGCCACAGCTCTCATTCACACACTCTCACATGTTCCTTACAAAAATTAAATTTTTTTTCAGGTAAAGATAGCCCTCAAAATCAGACACAGAATCACAGGGATACAACAGTCATCCACATTAACTGAACAATCTATACATAACCTGGGAAAGAAAGAACCAGTAAAGTCATCTCTTGAGGATAAAGTGACTTGATCTCTGTGACCTACAGCAGAAGCTGTTATCATATCTCCATAACACTAGCCGCTGGTGACAAGGTGAAACATCAAAAATTCAGACAGTTTGCTCACATAAAGAAATTTAAAATCATTACATGACAGCTTTCTTCTGCTACTGTCTCTGGTGAGGAACATGAGAATGTGCTCTTGCCCATACACCAGCATTTCACCTGGCCTAAGGAAGTTATTTCCTCTCTCATTCAAATACTCTGCAATTGCATACACTTATATGTGTAGTTATGCATCCTATGCATGATTTTTTATGAATTGCAGCCTCCATAACATGCCTAAATATTTAATTCTCTACATGGTTTCTCTCTGGAAATTTGTTATTCTGTCCGTGCTTTGAACCTCTTGCAGAGCTCTCCTCTGAAGACAGGAAAGGTTCCTGTTTACTTGGTATCAGGCCACGTTTCAGGGTAAGCTGCACTCCGACAAGATCTGCTGGGAAGATATTAAGTCAAGAAGCAACAGGAGGTGGCAAGGTATTAATAAATTATGCAAAAAATAAGGCACACCTTTCAGGGTATTTTCTTTGACCTTAGTGCTCCTAAAGTCCAAGGGAATAAGAAGTAAACAGGACTAAAGCAAGGAACTGCAAAGAAACAGTGACAAATAGATGTTGGTGTAGCTGAAGTGAGGCTGTTTGGGATGACTATTTGTTTTTTAAAGCAAAATATTTCATCACTCTTCCTCAATCACTTTACATTATAATTCCTCTGATTTTACCTTCACTGAAGAGGGAAAATGTTCCTGACTGACCAATCTTTAAGAAGGAAGAATAGCAGATGGACTGACTAATCTATAAGAAAGAAGATACAGACACAGCAACAACTGCGGCTTTAACCAGCCATTAGGATGGGCTCAGTGAGACTCCTCACAGAATGGATCACATTTGAATGAAGATGAGACTCACAAAATTTTTAAGTACAGCACTAGTAATAAAAGGAAACTTAAAAACACAGTACTGGTGACAGAGACAGAGAATGTAATTTAGAGTTCGGGTCTTGATCCAGAAGAGCAAGCTGAACTTCTCTCTCTTTCTCATATTCTGAAAAAATACCTGAACAATTCAGATACCAAGTATTAAATAACTGGACATCAGGCAAATCTTTGTCATATTTAGCTTGCTTTTCACTGGCTTTTACCCTGGCAATTATCTGAAAATGAAGATACTTTTTTCTAAATGAAACATTAAACTGAAGTAAAATT
Organism: Anthoscopus minutus; assembly: GCA_013399455.1. Taxonomy (NCBI): domain Eukaryota; kingdom Metazoa; phylum Chordata; class Aves; order Passeriformes; family Paridae; genus Anthoscopus; species Anthoscopus minutus. The sequence goes on from VWYI01040504.1 coordinate 20,265, forward strand.
AAAATATTTCTGGTTCTAATTTGAGGGAAAGGGGAGAACCAAAAACTATTCAATCAAGTATTTTGTTTAATGAGATCTATGATTTGGAAAAAGTGTAAATCAATAGGCCAATTTCTATACACCACATCTTAGAAACTACAAGTTTACTTGGGTTAATCGTTGTAGCACCATATACAGCCCACTGCCCTATAGAAATGATGAGCAGGTACACTGCTTGGGCCTCTTGTGAGCCTCTTGTGAGCAGAGATGTGATGGAAGCATCCTGCTGTGGCACAATCAAGGACGTGATCTGCCTTCATACAAGTGTCCCCT